>JADNRX010000135.1:0-130511 GCA_015501595.1 Hymenopellis radicata
GGCGCATTTTTGCACCCTAATATCTCCTCCAGTTTTGAAGCTATCGCAAAATGGTTTACACCATTGGATTCCCAGCCCAAAAAACTATAAAAAAGGTTTTCATCACCCCAACAACCATCCCCTATAGCAGCATTCATTATTGCCCACCCCATCCAGCCCAATGCTGATCTAATCAAAAATGCGCCACAATTGCGTAGCCAAGGGCATCCCCCACCCATCCCAGGGTCCACTGATCATCTCCCATCAATATCTGATCTATCCCTGATCTGCTATCACCCCTCCCCATCCCATCCCAATTGGGACCATCCCTCCCCATCCCAAATAGGCCTATCCCTCCCCCTACCCATTATAGCTATCCCTCTCCAGCCCAATTGGGAAGCAATAGCGCTGCCCAGCTACCCCTAGCACCAGCCAGATGAGCCCAGGTAGACTACAGGAAACGACACGTTATTCTGCCCTGTAGGAACAGTGGTATAACATGTTATCCTTACTGTATAGGGTGAAATCCTCATCTCCGCGCCGCACATCCTCGTTACCCCGTCGCGCATCCTCCGCCCAGTCGTCCACGAGTCGTCGTCGTCATCCGAAGTCAGCACAGTGGTTTGAGTCGTCCGTTGCTGCTGTCACAAAGACAGCAGCAAGCCTAGCACGCAGCCAGGGCCCAAGGAAACACCCCAGAGGCCTCCTGACAATCGTCAGAGAGGCAGTGGCGACAATCGTCGCTCGCTGGGTGGTGGTCGTCGTGGTGGGAGAGAGAGATGAGGAAGATCGAGCCATCGATCAGAGGCTTACGCGGCCTCTCGGCAATCGCCGGATCATGAGAATCACCAAGAAATACTCGCGTGCGGCTTGTTTGGGCGAGTCAAGGGCCCGTTTAACTTCAAAAATTTTTGTAAATTAAGATAAAATATATACCTAAATAATTGCGAGTCAATACGAGTACTCGTAACGAGTACTTGTGCCTCCAGAGGCTGATCTGTGATCCATTACTGATCCGACCCGCCACGGGTCTACGGATCAAACGGATCGGATCTCCGAGATGCCCAAGCGGATCGAGTATGGGTAAACCCGCGTGATCTGCTGACTCGTTGAGGTCTCTATTCCAGGTGTTTGGTCGCCCTCCTCGCCTTCCGATTCCAACCACAGACATCATGGGTGCCTTCGGTATATTTCAATCAGCGTGGAAAGGCAGATAGATGGGTACCAAGGTTGTAGTAGTTAGGCTGTGGACTACATATATGTACTATTTAAGACTTTTAGACTTTTTTTTTGCTCTATGTACTTCATAAAATTTGTATTTTTTTTGTGCTCTGTAGTCTAATTTCACGTGAATCAACATGAGTACTCATTATGCGAGTACTTATAATGAGTATTCGCGCTCCCAATGCCCGATCCGCAACTCATTTGTGATCCAACTTACCACAGATCTATGGATCATACGGATCGGATCTCCGAGATGCCCGAGCGGATCGAGTATGAATATATCCGCATGATCCACCGACTCGTTGAGGTCTCTAGAACAGATTGTAGAATACAACTATTATCTGACTAATGGTCATAGAGTATTATCCAATTTATAGCAGAACAAGTAGGTCTGCATATCTAAGGACGAGTTCCTGACTTGATTACTTCATTAAATTACTGGTCTAATACTGAAAAATCATATATATATTATATATACACGTCCTGCAGAAGAAATGAAGACAGTAGCATGTGTGAGACACATTAAATTAAGTGGACAATTCTCCCTCTAGAGCGTGGGAATTTTGATCAAAACTCCGGTAGGGAGGAATAGAGTTTACAAGTCCGGTTGGTAGGACCGGGTAGGACCGGCGGACCCAACCGGACTGTAATCGATTTTGGACCGGTTAGCAAGCAACCAGTTGCCGGTTCGAACATTTCTCTAATTTCTGTAGGACCGATACAGACCGGTTGAGACCGGTTGCAACCGGATAATGTAGACATATATTTAATATGAATTAACAAATTTTTTCTGATTTAAATAGGCCCTTTCGTGGGCTAAACAAGCGATGCACGATTATTTTGATCAGATCCGGCGACTCGGGCAGAGATCCGAATGTACGCGTAAGCGTGCTATCGGGCTATCTATCTCTGCTTCCCACCACCACTACTCACGACCACTGTCGCTCGACTGCAAGTCGGCGACGACAGCAGCATCGCCCAACTATAAGTCGGCGATCATGGCATCGGCGCTCGATTTTAAGTCGGCGTCAATGGATCAGACGACGACTATAAGTCATCTCCACGGAAACGACTAGAGGACAATGTGTAAGCCCCTTGCAAATAGGCAGCAAGCGATGACGGGATACTGTACTATTACGGTCTAGTCTTCGCATAATGCGTAACGGGGACCTGTGAAATGAAGAGTTCATGCTACCATAACGCATAACGGCCAAAATTGGGCCCCAGGTAAGGCCCAAAAAGGAAATTTTTAGGGGCGGCGGCTAGCGCCGCCGCTCCCGCCTGCCCATATAAGGAAATTGGACCCTGAATGAAGAGCAACATCTGTGAAGAGTATGCGTAACGGGTAACGCCCCATGAAGACTAGGTCGTAATAGTACAGTAGTCGGGACGCCACCTGCCGCGCTCAACAGCGCGCTTGAAGGCTTAGCCCCCGGCATACTGAAATGGTTTCTAAAAAAAATTAATCCTGTCCCTTCCTATGTATGCTACCCATCAGGGGCTATAGTGCACTGCTTGTGTACATCCATGTAGTATTGTACTGTACATAGTATAGACCTTTGCATATATTTGTGAAAATTGAAATAATTTTTATTTTCCAGTTTGACATCACTAATCTTATCTCGCTCCATTTTAGGTCACTCGCGCCACCACACCCTTGAAGGCTTTCTCCTTCAAGTCACTTCAGTGTACTGGTAAAATTACCAGTACTGTACTCTTTCGACCGTATCTTCACGGCCTATGACGCGTTATGGTCGTGAAGATGTAGCGAACATCTTCATTAGGCACAACAATCACGTGAATTACTATATATGGAGGCTCCGGTGCCAGCCGGAGCGAAAAAATTGCCTATTTAAGCGAACACTAACAAGTTTTGGGGTCCGTGATGTGTTATGCTGTAGCTGGATCTTCGCTTCACAGACCCACGTGACGCGTTATGTGAAAATGCAGTCGAAAGAGTACAGTACAACTCTCTTTTATTATACTGTACTATTACGACCATATATTCATAAATAATTAATTTTTTTGACCTTCCCACGCCCGATAAGTGATCGGAGGCGTTTCTGGGGTCTGATCAAGAGATAAGGGGGCCTTGTGACATGTGACATGAATATATAGTCGTAATAGTACAGTAACTACTTATAAACTGCTTTCAGCATGCTTTTTGTAAATATTTAAATGAAAATTTGTGAGGCAGAGTTATTCTCTGGGATGTACTGTACTATTACAACCACATGTTCACAAATATTTAATTTTTTTCACCGTCCCACGCCCGATAAGTGATCGGAGGCATTTTCCGGTGTCCGATCAAGAGATAAGGAGGCCTTGTGATCTGTGACGTGAACTTACAGTCGTAATAGTACAGTACCTCATACACTGAATTGAATATCCACAGTAAACCAGTCTGTAAGTGTACTAGTACAACTCAGTTACTATATGGGCACCACATCGTGTAACCCAAAATGGGGTAAGATAAGATCAGTGATATCGGACTGGAAAACAAAAATTATTTTAATTTTCATGAACATATGCAAAGGTCTGTAGTATCTAAGCTAAGTAATGTCATTCGTTTCGTGGATCTGAGCTCTGCGTGCACTGTGGTGTTGCTTTCCAGTTAGCGTCAGATTGCGTTATTGTCACATTAGGAAAACGGTCCCCAGCTTATATAGAGGATATAATCAGAAAATACTCACTAATTTGAACTATCCTGATAATCTTCTTAATCTGTCAATAAAGAGCAGTAATAGCGTACAGAATAGCATCCCCAATGTACATCTGAAATTTTATGATGATATAAGGGTGAGATAGCGCAGCAAATACAGAATAATAGTTAAAATATATGCATCGGGTGTCTGTGAGTGACTTGATTTCAACCTGCACCCTTACCCACCTCATGAGTATGGGTTACCCGCTCTATTTACGCTCAGGTTGCCGCGGGTTTGCAGGTTATTTTTAACCTGTACTGCTCAACATCATCCACACACCTATAACATCTGTTACTTATAGCGTACATGTACATGCGACTCAGTGCAATAGCGCAGGATGCATGCATCGTACATATGTCTTGGGATGCAAAGAGTGAGCAGAGATGAGAGGAAGGATGGTTGGGAGAAGGAGAGTTGTCCAGCATGTAGAAAATACTCTGTAGGATGCCACCACAAATCGAATGGCATAGGTCCTCGGTCAACGTCTCCAGGTGGATGTTGCCCAGGTACAGAGCGGAGACGCCATACTGTACTATTTCGACCTTATCTTCATTGGGCGTTATGCGTTATGCATACTCTTCACAGATGTTACTCTTCATTCAGGGTCCAATTTCCTTATATGGGCAGGCGGAAGCGGCGGCAATAGCTGCCGCGCTGAAAAATTTCCTTTTTGGGCCTTATCTGGGGCCCAATTTTGGCCGTTATGCATTATGGTACCCTCAACTCTTCATTTCACAGGCCTCCGTTACGTGTTATGCGAAGATAAGGTCGAAATAGTACAGTAGTACAGTATGGCGAGTATAGTGCCATACTACGGCTACGGTATCTGTACCGTGGACAAGTGCTAGCCAAGAGGTACAGTACGGTCACAGTACGGTATTGACATATGTCGACCGTAACATACGGTAAGATACGGCTGTATTACGGCTATGTATTTTGCCACTTAGAGTTCCAGAGAGGGTCTCCGTAGTTAAAAGAATAAAGTTTTCAGTTTCTTGACTGGTCGGTTGGTGGTATATCCATCAAAAAGAGTTGCCTCAGCTCTACCGAATGGCACCCGACGTCATATCGATTCCAGGTAAGCATTTGAACTTTATATAGAGCGGGCTCTTTTCTAATCAATTCATAGGCTCTGCCGTCGCCTTTGAACACATTTTCTTAAGTGGGAGGGATATGGTCTCAATGCGACGTGCCAATCTGAGTGCAGAGACAATCCGCATTCTGATGATTGTGAAGCACCACCTCTGCATGGCACGTATGGTGCTTAAGGATCTCGTAGGTATAGAGGAGTGATACATAGTGTACATTTTGTCTGTAAATAATCTGTTCAACTTCTAGTAACCGTACAGACGGCCGTAACGGCCGTCATCTAACCGCTGAATTGAGCATACGGTTTCATGACAGCGGGTACCGTAGCCGTACAAGGACAACATGATACGGCCGTAGCCATAACGGTTCGGTTTACATCCCTAGAGCTTATCTTACTATATAGTGAAGGGGACCTACGTCTTTAACTCACATTTGGAAAATACAGATAATTAAGGTACTGTAGTATTTCGACCATAGGTTCACAAGGTGTGACCTGTGACCTCATGAACATCTTAAATAGCATGTTCATGCTGGCAAAAAGTGTGTGACCTAAAAAAATTATGTTCATTGAGATTTTTAACTTTCTGCTTTTTGAGCTTAATTTTACCTATAAAGTAGATGCAACCAGCAGAAATAGACAATTTTCATCATAAATAGAGTAAAATAGAAGAAAAAACTACTAAAATTGGGCTGAAGAAGCAAAATTTAGATTAAGTCAGATTTGTGACCGATTTTAGACATGTTCACAGAGCCCTGTGACCTAGTGACCAACTACAATTAGGTTCACATCATGAGGTCTCGTGACCTGTGATGCGAACTTATGGTAGTAATACTATAGTAATGTTGCAAGGGGGTGTCACAAAAATTTAAAAGTACACTATGTCAATTAAAGTTTTTCACCCAAATTTCTTCGACCTACCCACCCCCTCCTTCCTTATATAGTAAGTCACGTGACTTTTGACAGCCTGGTTAGCCTTCAAGTTCAATCCCCAATGATAGTCAACATTTGCTACAATATTTTTTGGTACCTTACACCATTCTCAACTATGTGAAATGATTATATATCTTTCTTTAAACTGATATAAGCTATTTTTAAATCTATAAATAAAGGAATTCAGACAGTCTACCCAGATGACATCATCACATCAGCACTAACCTCGGACTTTGTCCTACCCCCCATATCTTGCCAACCACTGCTTGGATCTACAAAATTCTTTGATTTATCCTACTTTCAGGGTATACTTCTACTTATTTCACTACTGTACTATTACGACCGTAAGTTCACAAATATTTATTTTTTTCGACCTTCCCACGCCTGATAAGTGATCAGAGGCGTTTTCCGGTGTCCAATAAGGAGATAAGGCAGCCTTGTGACGTGTGACGTGAACTAACGGTTGTAATAGTACAGTATAATGTCTTCCAATATATTCTGGACACACCCTTGTAATGCTGCCATTGTTGAGATTTTTCGACCTAATGTCCTCACATAATCGGGAGACCGTTTTCCTGATGCAATGGGCGAGAGATGTGATGTTGTTGGGCGGTCTTAGTTGACCTCAGGTTTGATGATGAGGGTAGCGGTGGGAGGATATGAGGAAGGGTTTTCTCCAATTATAGAGCTACTTGGGCATTCGCTTGTAGGTTGTATTAGTCATGTTTAGGATTAGGATGTGCTGAACACTTTCCACCACCGGTGAGGCGGGAGGGACTCCGGTGTATGGTGGTCTCCTCCCCTCGCATGCCTGAGGCACATTTGCTGAACTCCCCAGGCTACATTACTTGTGGGGGAGGATTCAACTCGTTAGACGCTTCGTGGCTTTGCAGTACTCCAGCGTCGCGGCGATGTGTGGAGATCCGACCTAGATTAGCTGCCTCAGTGATCGCAGGTTTCGCTTGATGGAGGATCGTAGCGCGCAGTGCGCTCCGCTGTGTACCTGCGGCAGGACATGATGAAGTGGGTGACAGTCTCCGGCACCCCGCATCGTTGGCAGAGAGGGCTGTCGATCATGCACGTGCGGTAGAGGTGAGCGTTGAGCCCTATGTGCGACGTTCTCAGCTGGCTCAGGGTGCTGGCTTCGGACCTCGTGAGTGATTTGTACATGCGCTCCACCTTTGGTCCAGGCGGCGTGGTGTCCAGTATCTTCGTGAACCGGGCCTTTGGCGACACTCTCCATTCCTCTTCCCAGTCCGCCCTGGCCCTCTTCGTGGCTTTCGCTATCACGCCTGATTTGCTGATTGGGAGTTTGTCTTGTAGGATCGACTTGCTGTTCTGGACTGGGAGGCTCATCTTCCCATTGCATGTTATAACATTTGAGTATTACGATAAGGAGAGAATCCATAGAAAGCCTATACTAGTAATCGAAATAGATAGTCCGCTGCGACCAAAGCTAGTCCATTACACGACCAAAGAGAGAAAGTACTTGTAATGCAAAGCAAAGCGATGAGAGAGAGTCGTAAAGATAGTGCCAAGTAGTCCAACGTGATGTGCGGTAACATAATGAGTGTCTGTCTATGAGTCGGACAATATATCGTCAATGGATTTATTCAGAAAGTCCTTTCGGGATGCAAGGTCCGCCACGGGGTAGCGCGCCATGATGGCCTCGCGGGCGGTTCTGGGGATGCGTCAGTACGACCGTCGAGCACAGAAATACCAGCAGCTTACTTCTTCGACACGGTCATCAAGTCCTGCGTACTCAGGTAGTTCCTCAACGCGTTGACGAGCTCCTCGTCCGATGGATTAGGGTTGTTGCTCGGTCCAGATGCGAACGGATTGACAGTCGTCGCCATGGAGAACGTCGACATCCGGTTGTCTCCTCCGCCGCCCATCGCTGCAGGCATCATCGGCGGCGCGAACATGTTCGAGTTGCCAGAGTGCACGCTCCCGCCAGTGAACATGGGGTTCATGCTCATCATCGTGTTGCGAGGCGCACCCATCGGCGGCATCATACCGTACCCCATCCCCGGCATACCCATACCAAGACTGCCCGCCGTGTTCTGATAACCCAATGGCTGCATGGGCCCATGTCCATAGTCCGAACCATGCACCGAGCCGCCCGAGAAGGGCATCTGGGGGAGCTGAGGCATGCCACCGTACTGCGACTGCTGGGCGGCGCGTTGGGACATGTTGCTGATGGACGGTTGGCTTCCAAGTTGGCGGACGTTCGGGTTCGAACTGTTGTTCATCGTCAAGTTCGTGTCGCGGTAGTAGTCGCCAGATTGAGATCCTGGTTGGTATTGATGGTGGGATTCGTCGCGGGAGGGTGGTGCGTGCGAGCGCGAACGAGATTTGCTGTCGTAGCCCGTGTCGTCCGAATGCCTCGAGCCAGTCTCCCAAGCCTCGGCCTCGTATTCTGAAAAAGAGTTTAGTAACCTAGACGAGGTCCAACCAACAACGCACCGCTAAACTTCTTCAATGGGATCATAGACTCGTCAAACTTTTCATCCTCGTTGATGATGACCTTCTTCTCCTTGCCCTCACCGACAACAAGACGGGTATTACCCCACGAGAACTCGTCCATGCACCAGAACGAATAGATCGGTAAAAAGAAGCCGTAGATAGGGTATCTGCACCACAGTTAGCAATGAATCCAGGTAGGCAGCGGCGACGTACGAAAGGATATATACGACCATCCAACCTATAAGCATAAACTCCCGTTTGAGAAGGAAAATGATCATCTAGGACGACATCAATCAATGGTCGCTGTAATAAAGCACGACTTACTTGTAAACCGTAGACGACAGCCAACATGATGATAGCGATCTGTGGGAACGCAGAAGCACCAATCGACACAACGATGATGAGGTATAACAGCTAAAGAACAAATGAGTCCTCGAAACGGTCCCACACCGAAAAGACATACGTAAACGACGGTTGAAGGTAGAATCTATGATTGGTTAGACGATGCGACAGTCAAGAAGAGGAGACTTACGAGTGTAGACAGAAGATCTATAAACACAAAGAAGCGCATCGAGAAACAGCAGAACCCAAACAACTCTGGCAGCAACACCAACTCGCACAGATTGTGCACCGTCGAGTTGATCCACCGACGTCGCTGCGAGAACAAGACCCGCCAGGCCTCTGGTGCAATAGTATGCGCAGTCGCATCGCCAACAAACTTGGTCTTGAACGTGGGGAAATGCTTCATCAACAGCGTGGTCAAGAATCGATCCTCTCCCAACGAGAACAAGTTCTTCTTGTGGAGGGTGTCGACGTTGGGCTCTGCGTACTCGTCGATGATGCGGTTAGAGATGATGATGGGTCGCCCCTTGTCCGCCGTCCGGATACGATACAGACTGAAACAACCGGGCAAGCAAGTTACGGAGCCGAACAAACTCTCAAACGCCTTTGACAGATGGTGGGAGATGTAGTATTCGTAGACCTGGATCATCGTCCACCAAGAGTGGTCCTCGTTGGCGACCTTTGTCTCGCCACAGACACCGATGATGCTAGAGTCGTCGGCGGCAGAGGCAACCAGTCGGTTAAGAGACTCGGGGGTGACGGTCTGCAGTAGCACGTCAGAAAACGAGCAGTGGACACAAAACAACCCATACCGTATCAGCATCGACAGTAAAGATGTACTCGTAAAAGGCCGGGTCAATGCCAATGATGTTACGCATCTGGTGGTAAATCTCCAACTCGAGCGGTGACATGGCAGCGTCAAAGTGCACGCGATTCAGATAGTGCATGAGCAAAATCTGACTGTCTCGTTTCCCGCGATTACCAGGCCGGGAGCGCTCGGTCGGTTTGCCAACCTTGACGATCACCATATACCTAGAACAGGATATGAGTACCTTAACCAAGAGTAGTTGATGACTTACGGTACGACATGTCCTTCAAACTCGTAGAGACCGGAATACACCTTTCCATAGTTCAACGCCTTCGATGCCTCTCCGACCGACTTGAACAGCAGCGGCTCCGGATCGAGCTTGGGATCGATACCAAGGATGTCCAACACGATACGAGGCGTAGTCCGGTCGTTCCCGCTTCCAATGATATTCCCGTCGCAGATGATGAAGATGAGCTTCCGTTTATCGTCGTAATTCAGCGCGGCAAGAGAGTCCACCGTGCGGCGCAACGAGTCCTCGCCCTCTGTATAACACGGTACCTGGCAGATGACGAACTTGTCTTGCAGCTCAGGATTACGCTTGCCGCCGAGCTGAAGCGCAGCCAGGACTATAATAGACATTAGATCGAGACCATGCAAATATAAATAGAACGTACACTTCAAACCCATAGACGCCATCATGATACCCGAAAAGGTGAGCAGCATGTAGTTCTGGACCTGGCAGCGGGCAGTTTTACGAAAGTCGGTCATCCCGACGTAGAACGCGTTGTCCAAACAGTTCATGTTCTGGTCGCGGTACGTCGAGTTCAAGCCGCCGAGGGCCTCGTTCAACGGCTTGGTCACATCCTGCCCAGACTGCTGCTTGAAAACATCCTCAACATCGGAGGACAAGAACTTGTAGTCGGTATTGGTCGAAAAGGTCGTCTGAGTGTTAAAGTAATCCGTCAGGTCATAGACGTTATTCTCGTAGATACCCCAGATCCTGGAGGACATTCAATGATGGTCAAAACGAACTGGAAGGAACGCACTTTTCCATTTCTTGGCTCGCAGCATCCGCTTTGATGGTCGATGGAGTCCAGACGAGCGGCCCCTTGTAGTACTTTTTCATCTTTGGCTGGAATGTGTTTGTATACCAATCCGTATTCGCGAGCTTGCTGTCAGTATACGACGTGAGCTTGCCCGACGTATGATCCGCAGTGGGCGCAATGTCCGAAAAGTTCTTGGGTGTGATGGCGAGTGTATCGTCGGACACCAGCCCGTCGCACCCAAGCGTCAAGGGCACAGGGAAGTAATACGTCATATCCGAGCCAGCCAGCGATTCCAGTGTATCAACCCCGTTACTCGCCATGCCTGAAACATCGCTGTGGTCGCCTTGGACAAAGTTGGTCATGTCGTAGACCTTGCCCTGCACCGACACCCACCAATCGTTGGTGGCAGTATGCTGAGCCACCTCAGTAGTCGCCCATGCCTTGTCGTAGTTTGGACACAAGAGCTTGCCAAACTCGACGATATAGAAGATGACGATGCCGTTGAAGAGGAGGATGAGCCAAAAGATGGTGAGCTTTTCCCGCCAGGCGAGGCGGATATCTGGGCGCTTCATGCGACCAATGATGCGGAGCGCGAAATTCGGTATGAGCCACGTGCAGAGCCACACGATGCGTAGCCACCATCGCCGTGTCCGCGAGGTAGGGACCTCCTCGACCGCATTGGGAGCATCCTTGACGACAAGACCCTCCTTGCCAACTAGAACGTGAATGAGAATACGGACCCTCGACCAGATGAAAACTTACGAGCAGTATACGGCGGCGCGTCGCCATGCTGACTCTCCTTCACATCCCACTGAGTTGAATCATTCCACCCATCATCACCACCACCCCTCGCTCCATCCGCCATGTTGGGGGTATGTAGCCCGCCCTGGGCATACGGCCCGACATTTGGATCCCGATATTGCGTCCCATTGGTACCCGTCCTCGTCAACAACAAATCATCCGCACTCTCTCCCATAGGGCCCTGCCCTTCCTGGTGCGTATACTCCGTCCCGTCATCCGGCGCGACACTCCCGTCCTCATCATCGGCCATTCCGCCCTCAGCCATCATCCGCCTCGCATCCTTCTCATGGGCGCGTAAAGGATCTTCGACCATCTTCCACGCGCTGTACGACAGCCAGATCATCCTATGTCCGAGGGCAAAGTCTACGCCCTCCTTCCATCCGTTCGCACGAGCACATTGGGTAACGCGCTCAGTAACGGAGCCCTGCATGGTTGGAACGTAGCGCTCGCAAAACTCGGCTACCTCGTAGTCGGCGACGTACTCTGCGGAACGCCGAGACGCCAAATCCGGGAGTAAGAGGGAGCGAATCTGTGCCTTGACACGGCGCTTGTCGAAAGAGTTGGACGACCCAGAGTCGTTTGGACGTATACACGAGAGGGTCCAGAGGTGGGCATTGTCGATGGTGGAGAGGAGGTTTGATAGAGCAAAGTTGATCTGAGTGGTGACGGGGTAGGTCTTCTGGCGATCGAGTTCGGGAACTTCCTCTGCAGGAGGCGAGTATGAGGAAATGGTAGTGGGAGAGCGGAGGGGAAGAGAGGAGACCTGCGCCTGGACGACGATGCTCTCATCCCGGTTGTGCTTCTCGGCAGCTAACGACGGGCCAGAGAAGAGCTTGGCAACGAAAGCCTCGGTCGAGTTGCGAAGAAGAGGTACAAATGCGGAATCCAAAAGATCTGCATCCTTCTCAATGAAGCGGGTTATGTCGTATGACACCTGGCCGGCGTAGTGGTTGATACCGAAAAGAGTGCGATCCGCCTGGCCGCCGACACTGGGGCTGGCAACGAAGGAAGCGTGTACACCAAACTTGGTCGCCAGGTCCTGCAGAAGATCCTCGTTTCTGTGGTCGTCGCCTTTGCCGGATTTGAATGATGAACAGGCCTTGGCTACGACACCCAAGAGACCACCCGGTTTCCGCTGGACCCGCTCCTCAACTTGAGGGCCTCTAAGGAGTTCGACACAGGCGAGGTTGTCCATGGTCTGGATCTGAGGTAGGGCAATTCCATCGCCAATGATCTGACCGTTATACCCAACGCTATCCTCGAAAATGTATCGCTGGACGTAAGAGTGTAGGATCTCTTCTGCAAAATTGATGGCAAACTCGTCGAACCCATTCTGACCGTATACAGCGACGAGCGGAGCTTGGCCTCCTAACGAGGTGGACTGAGTGCCAGAAGCACCGCGGGTCTGGAAGCCAGGCTGGTCGAGGATGACGATTTGGGAGGCGGGTGGTGCGTCCTTTGAACTGGGAGCGAGCTTGTGGTTGATAGTCTCGACAACAAATGCGAAGAGAATGGCGTATAAATCGCGAACAAACTTGTCGCGCTGGGTGGCACTCTGCTCTGCATTGAGGAGAACAGTGTAGAGTTCCTTGCGGACGTAGCTGGTCTTGTTTGTCAGCGTCTGGCTGAGGTCCTCCGAGCTGACGCCGAGCAAGCGTGAGACATGATCTAAAACGGGTGCGTTGGAAATGTACGCCGCGTAATCGTGCTGGTCGCCGTCGAGGAACTGGAGGTTGCCGAGCTCGAGTATTGCAATAATGAGGGTGAAAATGGAAGTGATGGCTTTGGGCTTGAAGCCGAGAGAGCGCATGGACTGCCGAAGCTCGCCCATGGCAATGGAATCATCGCTGAATGGCCGGAGGGGAGGCGGTAGGTACCCGATGAGGCGAGGAGGGCGTAGTCAGACATGTCCTCGATATTAAGAGAATCACGTTCCGCGGATGTTGCGCCTGCGAGAAACTGATAAAAGATATGGTATGAGCGCTCCTCGTGAGCAAGGCGGTTTAGGCGGGATTTATCGAGGCCAAACGCTAGCACCTTGGCAGCGGCTATTCGGCCTCTCTCGTTGAAATGGAGCTCGAGGTAGCGAATGTGGCGAGAGGCATTTGGACTCATGAGCGTTTTGGAATTGCCAAAAGAGTCGAGGACTGTGGTGACGGCTTTCACCTGCTCAGCAAGCTTGGCCTCCTTGTTCGAATGACTGGCGAGTCGGAGAATCTGGTTCACTACTAGTCGTATGCTCGACGACTTGCCTGAGCCGGTTATGCCTCTGTAACACGACGTCAATGGCTGGGGTCGGGATTCGCGGCGACGGCTACGTACCTCGAAAGCAGGGCCTGACTCTCATTTCTCCTTCTCATCATCAAATACATGCGCGCCGCGAGCTCGTAGAGATGCGGCTGGAGCGGCTTGGGCGTGTCCACCATTGGCAGGCTGGTGTCCTTGTAACACCTGTCCTCATACTCCTTCGCAGATATGTTGTTGACGTTGGCGAGTGTCTTGTAGGGGTTTACGACGACTAGATTGGATGCACCGACCCGCGTATAAGGTAGGTCACCGCGAAAGCGTGCTTGGAGAACGCTGAGAATGGCGTCGTCGGATGGGTAGATGGTCGCTGCACCAGAGGACGACACGAGGTCGACAAGGTCGCCGCTGGCGATGGCCTGAGTTGTGTGGGAGGCCATGGCCCGATGTGTAGCACACTCTCGTCGCTGTCCGCTACGATGACGAGTGTTGCAAAGTGGGAGTGGAGAAGGAAACCTGTGTACGATCAAATTGGTAAATGCCGCCTTTCCACGTGGATTTCCTTCAAGGTTAGGGTTACGTGCCTGGAGCCGCTTCTGTTCTATTCTTTCAACATCTCTCGGGCTAAATTCTCCGACTTCTTCTCCCTAGTCCTTCCGTATACTATCTATAGTCTGGGTCGACTCGGTGCCGACGTATTCGACTTTATAACCGATTCCCGGTGCGAACTCTTTACCCAACAGCGCCTCATTTACTCATTCTCGGTCATCTGAAAGGATCCGCATCACCAATCTCTATGACTATCCATGTTCGGATCGTTAGTGATGTAGCGATGGCAATGTCCTAGTAACCAGTGTGGAACAAGGCTTGCGAGTGGGCTTCCCGTTTGATCATCATCAAGCCGGTTCCAGACATTACAAACGTCTTCTGTCGAGCAGAAAGGATACATAACCTCGGACAATTCAATTATTCAAAACAGCCAGTTCTGGAGAACTCAGTCGGTCGCCCAAGAATCTAAATCAAACAGTTCCCCACCTTACGACGGGATCGCGCTAAACTCATATCATCAGACTGGACGCCTAATGAACATAGCAATCACACATTCTTCTCTTTACGCGTCGCCAATCAAATCTGCTAGTCCTCTTCGGCCGCCTACAATCTGGCATCAGGCTACCATCACCTCCTGACGCGCGATGCGTACGCGTAACTACTTTGATCCGTTCTACGATAGCCGTACCAAAGCTATGCCTCTTATAAGCATGGTCGGTAGCCAGCAGACTCACCCAGTACCATGAAAAACTAGCGACATTATAGGTGAAATACCCAAGATGTGCCAGTATGCGCAGGAGAGGCTAGCCGAGGCGAGATTCAACCTTTCCATAAATTCATCCACTACCTTCCGAAGCTGTAGCAACAATTAGAACGTGCGTTTCAGGCGTCAGCGATCCCATAAAATCGTGAAACCCGAGTTCCTTCTGTCGTTTGCTACACGAGTCATCATTGCGAGGAGAAGCGCCACTACCTACGTTGCAAATAGACCTTTCCCAGGAGGACACACAAGCACACAACCCGAATGGGAGCAGGAAATCTCTCTCCATCTGTCGCAATAAAGGCTTCTCCCTCGAGAAGCGCAGCCCGGATGTACACTCGCATACTGCTGTAGCTGTTTCCGCATGTTAACGATGTCCGTGGTTCCATCAGGTTCAACGTATGCGCCACAACAAATCTCCGACTCGACTTGGAATTCTACCAATGAAACTCGTCGTTTGGCTCTCAATTGCTGGTACGCACCTGACCATGTACACTCCCATGACGGCGAGACTGTGAGAAAGGTAGTGGTATTCGGCATCGTCGGGGACCACATATATAACTCATGTCTTCGACCTACAAAGACGCATCATCCCACGAAAGTTGCAAGCGCTTATACAAGAACCGCGTTTTCGAAGATTTCTAATGGAATGTCCATTATTTCCTGGCAAGTATATATTCACGCACCATTACAGACTGACCAGCAGTTCAAGTACATTACACAAAATCACACGAGGGTATTTACACTAGTAATCGAATCAATAAGCCTTCCAAATCCTACACCTATCAGAAGCACGCCGCAAGCTCTTGGGGTATAACATTACACTGATGCATCGCCCACGCCGACTCCAAATAGTCATTCAGCGTCCCAATCTTCGTCTTCAGCTGCAACACGTCCACCTCATCATTCACCGCATCCAGCCTAACATCGCCCATCCCAGCAGCACCACCACCCCTCAGCTCCAGCTTCAACACCGCCGACTGCAGCTCATATACGCGCTGCCGGATCTGCATCTGCCGATCTGTAAACGACCTCGGAACGCCATTCGCGTCGTAGAGCGGCAACGGGAACGTGACGGATTGACGTGAGCCATATCCCGCTCTGGCGTCAAAGCTCGCATGCGCAAAGGGCATCGTCTTGATGGGAGAGTATGGATCAGCCGACATGATAGATGGCGTGGGTGACATCACTGGTTGCGGCGGGCTCCCGTAGTACCGCGATGCGAGGTACCCACGCAGAGAGCTCATGCTCGACGTAGATGATGAGGAGGCCTGGCGACGCCGGCGTCGGATGAACATGTAGATGGCAATGTTTGCGCAGACAAGGAGAAATGTAATTCCAAAGAGAATTCCGACTATCATGCCTGTGGGGTTTCTAGACGAATGTTAGTCAATATTGGACTGCGTCGGATTGGGTTTCTCGTACTTGCTGTTACCTTCGGAAACGACCTGAACGATATTGCTAGTTTGAAACGGCAGTTGATCGGGGGTGCCAAGGCTAGCAATTGAGTTAGCATCCAACTCCTATAGAAGTCATCTTACACATGCTTACTTTTCTTCTGTGATTGCCTGCACAAAGTACTGACTGATAGTCATACAGATATCAGAAGCGGGAGACGCGTTGTAGGAGTGTGTACGTACTGAGGCGTTGGAAAGTTGAGGACTACATCGTCGTTGATGGACACCTGTTGGTAATAGTGGCCCTTGCCTTGCATATCAACGCGGGTGGTCTTCAGCCAGAAACTCGGCGGGTCTCCTTGGTGCGGGATGAGCGTCACTGAAGTATCAGCACCCAGCGGGGTTGTAGCCGGCAGAGATATTTGAAGGCCACGACACAGCGAGGCGCCGAAGCTACATGTGAACTGTTAGGAAGACCTCAAATTGAAGGGCCCATCGATAACGCACAGCAGGAATACATAGGGACAAAAGGAGTGTAGCATCGCAAAGGAAGGAAGGAAACAAAAGAAATAGCTGTCGAAGAGAGAAGGAGAGAGAGAGGTGCGATATCACGTCTTGATTCAGACGAAACAGTTAACTAGCTCAGAGATTATGATAGATCAACGGCAATTGTATTCAGCGACAGTACCTTGAACTTCAGAGACGATGTCCGTTGATCTGACCATGATGATCATTGCGATTAATTAGCGAGCGTGATCCCGACATGATCCTGGGAAACAGTTTCCCGCTGGTCTAGTAAGTTTCCGCCCTTTTGACACGGGAGGGTGTTAGAACCAACCCACTTACCATCCTCGAAAATCCCAAGTTAGTAGCCCAAGTATGCCGTGGCGTCACGAGCTTCAACAATGTTGGACGGCTTCACATCACATCTTCGACGGTCGACATATCGAAGACCGGGCATTGATAGCGCGCTGTAGAAATGTCCGTCACGATGACAATTCCGCGTCTTCGATTGCTTGATCTTTCAGATGGAGCGTGGAGTCAGGACGGGTGAGATACTAACGTGGGAGGAATAAGACATACATGATAGCTGGTCTAATCATCTCGCCCGAAGGGCAGGCAGGCCGTGGGTGTGGTATACGTACGAAGAACAAAGAGACTGTGCGGAGGATAGGCCAATCAGATTGGAACCTCGTACTATGTCCAGCGAGCAGCGGCAGCGGAGTGGTAGCAAGGCAGGAAACATTATCCAGATAGTCGTCTTCGTCATTGTTACGCTTGCGTAGAACTACAAGGCGAATGTCAATATTTGTCTGTCTCTATGATTTCGAGAGCGTACCCGTTGTAATTGAGCAGAGTAAATTAGAAGTGCAGCTCGGCATATCGGACTGGCGTTACTAAACCAATATCGGATACGAGCCGCCACACACCCCAGGAACGCGTCGCCGTGAATACGAGTGAAGCCGCGAGGAAAACATGATAGATAGATTTTCTCAATTCAGATCAAAGCTGACAGCAACAAGGTAGTAACAGGCGAGGGCCTGGGAGGCGAGATGTTTCGTGTTCGTTTTAAATCCCGGACGAATCATGTAGAGCATTGGTTCCATCTTTCAGATGGACGTGGGATCATGACCGTTGAGATACAAAGTGAAAGGAATGCGCGCGTGTGTGTCTGGAGCTTCTAGGATAAACAACGCGTGAGGTCACAGATCCCGTCACCTCTCTTCGTTAGGCGTTTCACAGGTGCAACAATATGCTTTCTATCGACACGCTCCTGTATATCTCTCACTGCCACACGCCCCCGAAACCAATGGTCACAAACGTTAGATGTTTACTCGCACAGGCTTGCGTAGGTCTGACGTCTCCATCAACTCTTTTCCCTCTGAATTTTACGAGCTTCTTCGTCTACAAGCCATTCTTATATGGACACCTGCGCTCTGTACGTGCCTTGTAACTGCTGTAATAATCTGAAGGAAGGTTCTCATGTTCTTTCTCTCTGCAGACCACTCGCCCCATGAATGGACGTCGAGCATGTGGATAGCGAGCTCATCTTCACATGTTGAACCTGCGCGCCGGAGGCATAAAGAACCCGGGGACCGCTTATAAGAGACGGATCGACGGGGGAGGTCTTTTGAATCCTGTTCGTTGTCGAATACGATCGGACCCGCCACTCTTTTGTTACTTCTGTCCCAATCCTCCTTGGCAACGACGACCTCTGGAGGATTCTCCTTCCTGAGCCTGAATGTCGCTGGTCTCCCTGGTATGTTTAGTTTCACTCCTTCGACAGTCTCTGATCGTCGCCCAAGAATTGTGGTCAAGGGGAGACCCTGCAGTGAATACGCCACTCATATCCGTCCGGCTCGCCCCTACAACGTCATCAACATCAAGAGGATTTCAACTATCACTCTGCTCTCTATGCCGATGACACTCACCCGTATCGCACCCCCATATCAGGTAGTTTAACCACTTGCTGCGCAGTACGTTCAAGCGTCCAACTAAGCTTCCTAGGTGGTGTACCCTTCGGATCAGGCCTGAACACTCTTTCTAATTTCCAGTATCTCGACTTGGAGCGCACCACTTGGGATGACTGCGACTCGAACAACGGACGCCCAAGGGCTTCACCTACATTCACGTCCGCGTGTCCTACGGAATGTGGTTCGACCTGTACAACCTTCACACGGACGCGGGCTTGTACGACGGCGACCGTATCGCGCGCTAGTCCAACATCCAGCAGGTCATCCACTACATCAAAACCTGGTCCGCGGGCATGCCGGTCGTTATCATGGGCGACACGAACTAGCGGTACACGGACGCAGTCGACGGGGCGTCACTCCATAATCTCATTGACAGCACTGGGGTCGTACGTGGTCGCGGTCTAGCCTCTTGCCATGTTAGGTGAAGGGACAGGATAATTTCGTCCTCTTATTTATCGATCTCGGACGACGACTCAAAGTCAGTGTCCTTCAAATTCGCGGACATACTAAAATCTAATTGAACACATAATATATACAGCATGATGGAAGTTGTTCGCTACTGTCGAAGACTCGAGATTTTTTTTCTCGAAATGAGCAGCTATACACGCATCGGTCGTTCCTGAAATTGCTCCTCTCTTGGACTCGTTCATATCTCAGTGCCAACAGTAGTCACTCTGCTCAAATCTAGATTCCACCTCCTCGGATTCAATACGGTGAAGCTCGTTTCAAAGCTCTGAAGATCTTAAGTCTTATCAACAGGTAAGCACTAAGGGCGGGGGGATAAAGGGCACGATATATCGAGCACGAACTCCTGCACACTCCAGCCTGTACCCGTAGATGGCGCTATTGAATCTGCCGCGGAACTCATCGCGCCGTCTGAGAGCAGCACCCATCGCCGCATCCCGCGTCCTATGAACGGGGTTTTCCTCTTTTGACGGTGTTCTTATGGACTCAAGGACACTTCAACCGCACAGCGAGAAAACCACCGAGCAAATCTAGTTCGAGAGAGGCTTGCTGCCGGCAGCCTCTTTGATAGTCACATCGATGGCACCCTTTCCCAGGCTGATGCACCTTGGCGCTTAACCACCATGTCGAAGCAACAGGACACACTCCCCAGGTCTGCCCCAGACGTGTGGACCTCTGAGCCGTTCACGATCAAGTCTACCTTCGTATGGGAAACAGTGGGCACCGACGCAGCGTTGCGGACAGAATCTTGCGGATTTGGCTGGCACTTTGTTATCGATGTTTCGACAGGACCATCATCTATGGGCGAGGACTTTCCGGCCACGGACTTCATCTCTTCCTTCTCCTTCACACCACCAACGGGGAATGCGTCCGGTGCGATGCGTACAGGGGTGTCTGTTTCGGGAACGGCAGCCATGAGGTTTAACGACCAATATACTCGCAACGTGGCTTTTGGATTTTGCGCTCCGTCATTGAGCGTCTGTAACAGCATCTGCGACCGCATTGGGACCTGCTCTGTTCACGTACAGGGCGTCCAGACGATTACGTTCACTTTCGACGTCTCGTTTGTTGAAGGCGCCCCGCTCAGGGACGCTACGTCTCCCTCGGTCCTCACCGCGCAAGCTAAAGATGCTTTGGCGCGCACCATCGAGTCGGGCGAACTTGTCGACGTCAAGTTCTACCTCTTCACATCCGTGAGGCCCGACGGTACTGTCTGTTACCCGAAATCGCTATATGGGAGTCGCACAGTTATCCATCAAGTGAGCCATTTTTTGGACAGTCGTGGGTCTTTTGCTTGTGTGTATGCGAAGCTGCGATGCTAATGAAGGACTCCTGTAGTGATTCTACGTGACGATTTCTCAGAATCACAGGTGGTAGACCTCGATGGCGAATGGGATGTAGAGAGATTTGTGGACAACTACAACTATCACGAGGATAGCGACCTTGAAGAATTGGGGGAAGAAGAGCCTCAGATGAACGGATCACTGTCGCCGGCAAATGGGTGAGTCTATTCTCGACTCGAACTTGCAGTATCAAATTGAAATTTTGCACAGCCATTTATACGACGACGGAGAGTTTCCGAAGCATCAAATGACGACTCCTCGACGCATGGGTCGTATCTGCCAGCCAAAGAACATTGCTTACAAAACGTCTGCACCGTGATATTTTATCTTATTGTTCTCGTGCTGATTGCGTTGCAGATTCAAGAGCCTCCTCGTATATCTCTACACCCAGGAGATTACTCTAGCTCCGCTGAAATCGACTGAAAGCGCTAGGAAGGGGAAGGACACCGCAAGCACCTTGAGCTCGCCAAAGTCCATGTATCGCCTTGCTGATATGGTTCGTGTCGGGATTGCATTCCGTTCAGAGAAGACTTACATCCTTCACAGATCGACTTGCCAGCCCTTAAGGAGAGGTGTCTTCAAGCTATTCATGAGGGGCTGACGACCGATAACATATACGAGGAACTATTCTCCAAGTTCACGTCGCTGTGAGTGCACACCTCCGCGTCTTGATTGATTTCTCAATTCAGTGTCAGTTACCCTGAGGTCCTCCAGGTAGAACTCGAATTTGCAGTCGACCATTGGGCGGAGAGTGAAAATCAGAGACGTATGGCCATTGCGAAGTGTATTGCTGGAGATTACCCTCATTCAACATTCGCGCTGACCAGCCTTGTTGCTCGTCTCAGTCCTTCTGGTCTTCGCACGGTCCAACCTCCTAAATCTAACACAGCGGATTCACCAAAAGCTGCGGATGAATCCATCCCCGCCGCGTTAGATGGCCTCAACAACCAAATTGCTGCCGCACTTACCAACATTAATTCAGCCGGGAGACGGAGAGGTGGTCGTCGATTTTGACTGACAGAAACTGTTCTTGAAGTTGTACCCATGCTTAGTCGTTACACATACACCTTAGCATTACACAAATCAAATCGTCTCGCTATCGCGTGTCAGGCTGTAGACGGGTGTTGAATTACTATGGTCTTGAACATATAAGTACACACGACAGTCGCGTCTCCGTGTACCCCACTGCCACTCTCTCCAGTTCGACATCAGGTGTCTGTTCCCGAAAAGATAAGATGCTTGTCGGCGTTGTAGCCTCGGGTTATCTTCCGACTGGCTGATGATCGGGCATGTTGGCGTGGCGATTTGGCGGCGATGTGGGCGTTTGGCCTAGTCTGTGACCACCATCACGGCTTGGGTGTTTCCTGATTTCTCATATTACCTAGTACTTATCCTACACTAGCTCACTCGTGTACGCTGTCTGTCTAGGTTCCCTGAGCGACAATACTGTACTTAGCTGTAATATAGTGTAATGTAAATTAGGAGTCTAAGGTGCGTATATTATTGACTATTATAGGTTGACCGTCCGTCTAATCCGTGTCCATAGGTCTCTAGATGTTATACAGGTGCTGCCGTCGCATATCCACAGCTACTATATAGCTTATACCAGCCACCCCGCCTCACTTGCTTCTGACAGAAGCTGACCAACTGGCCGTCCACTTTCCGTTGGCTCCCGCGGCCTCGTCTCTCGTGCGAATTCGCGCGCTGCTGTTACTCCGTCAATGTAGACTTGCCCCAGTGTTTTCTCGCCTCTATGATAACTGGCGTACAGCTGGAACGGCTTCTGTGTATCTGGATTAAGCTCTTCTTGACTTGCCAGAAAGCCCTCATCTATGCCTTGAGTCCAGATTGACTGGAGGATCGTGGTATAGTCCCTAATGAGCCATTCTGGGTTGGGAAATGCGTCCCGGACGACGTCTGAGGAGCGGACCACAGCTCCGCCATCTCTGCAATCCCAGAGAGTAAAATTGACGATATGTGCGATCGACGCGACTGACTACGGGCTAAAGAACTGAAAACGATTATTATTATTATAAGCGAAGCGGGAGAATGCAAACGTACCAAGACAGGCGGTTACAAGCCAGGAAGATAAACCGCCTTTCACAGATATTCCTCCTCTTGAGTCCAACAATCGAGGCTTCGACTTTGACAATCATTCCAACATAGCGGCCTTCCATGTTCTCTATGCACATTTACGTTTCGTGCACTATACGGACATCCCTCTCCATGCTGACTGCTGGTCTTGTTCGACGGCGTCCAAGTCAGCATTATCCGAAGTATAGTCGATCCGGAACTCCTCCGCGTTGACCAGGACGACGTGGAGAGGCTTGTCCTTGCCAGCGAATGCAACCAGAAAAATGCGGATATCCGTCGAGGTTATACGCAGTGTTTGACGGAGGAAGGGGACGAGCCATGATGGTGGCAGGGCGCGATTCGATACGCGCGACACTTCTGCGAGGAAAATCAGCCAAGACAGGCAACAAGCAGAATATGGATACGTACTGCGTTCAAGCATTTGCACGTGGAATACACTCCTTTGCCTTGATACTGGTCGAGTGTTAGCTATCGCCAACATCGCGGACGACAATGAGAACGCACCATGAACGTCTCAAAGTTGGAGTCACCAGCCATTTTCTAGGCCATCCGACGCGTTGAATTGCTCTCGATCTTGACTGTCCTAATGTCAGAAAATCCGGAAAAGTTAACAGCGGCCGACGCACAGCTTTTGGGCCATCTGCTGCAAGGGTTACGTCGTGGAGGACGACGACGCCCTCGATGCCAAAGTCTTCGTAGTTGCGTGCCGATACCGAGGGTCTTCCTCAAGCACTTCCTTTATGCTAAAAGTGAAATTGGAGAGCGGGCCGTAGTAGTAGGGCCGGCGGGTACAGGTTGATGGTCGTCGACATCGTGGCCGACGATGAGCACAGGGTGCACAGCCACCGGTTATTTGCCGGCAATCATCCTCTAATCAAAATGCGATTGCCATCAAGATTGCCATCCTACAGTCGAGACGGTACCGTCCTATAGGTATAGTACCCTTACCGCGGAGCATTTCAAAAACTCACCGTCGACGTCAGTGACGAACAACGTAAAACCCGCAGGCTCGTGCGCGATTGTAGAACCGTGAATGAATACTGGATACAGATGTCCTCGATGATTGATTCCCAGTGGACACCTTATCCGCTGGCTCAGACCACTGATGTGATCGCGAAGGATTGGTGCCCGTATCGCGTTTATGCACTCCAGAAGGCAGATATGTACGAAATGGGGAGCCAGATAAATCAAGCAGATACATGTTTCCTTAATCCGGATTCCGAAGGTTGGCGGTGCATGGTCAAATGCGGGAAAGGATTTGAACGAGTTAACCTTGCGACATCTTGGAACTGTCACCGTGTCTGCTGTCCTGGTCATGTTCTCGTTTCGTTCCACATCTAGCTGTCTCGTACGTCGCTCTTATGGCTTTGCTCTTCGGCCATGTCGCTAAGGATTTTCACGTCGCTTTCGTCGTGGCGTGGATGTCTCTTCGAATTCTTCGTAGTTGCGATTCTCCGCGGTTGATGGTGCTTGAGGTGTTGCCCCCCTAATCTGTTGACGGTGTCGTTTGTCTTGGCGCTAGTCGAACCCTTCTCAGTTCTCAGGTTTTATGATGATCTTCGACGTAACTTCCTGGATGCTGACTTGCATTTCAGGTCCGAAACGCATCAAGGTCTTGCCTTTTGTTTACCTGCGAACGTTACACAAGTGGGCAGCGCATGTGGGCTCTGAATCTTGCAGTATCATGTATCAACCGAGGTCGTATGAGCAAAGTGCGCTCCGTCCCAGAATGCAGAGAATTCGCTTTCGTATACGGTGAAACACAACCCGAAGGTGGGGATGACCGGCTCTCCTCAATCCCCGTTGTGATGTATCCACTGCGTGTCCCGAGTCGCCCAGCCTTCCGATTATGCAGCGGCCCTACAGACCGCCACCGATGCATAGGGTGCCCATTCAAATTGAGCGTCTTGTGCGCGGAGTAGTGCACTGCGTTTCTAACACGAACTTGTTTCGCCACTCCATCTTTCCTCGATTGAATGATTCTACACTATTAGGGAGCTTACTACGAATCAAAAGACTAAACATTGTCATCATTCTCGTTCCCATTGTCCTCATTCTCGGAATCATAATCGAAACTCCATCCTGGAGTAATACTGTCAGTATGAAATACTCTCCTTCGAAAACGCCTACCGGAGACTGATTCAAGCAAAAATTGAGCTTGACCCATTGCATAGATATTCGGTGACACCCAAAAGGCAACCCGAGCAGCTACAGCTTTCAGGAAGTCGCTGCGGGCAGCATGGAATGGCAGGCTCGCGAATGATTTGGGATAGATACCAACACGCCGAAAGTCGACGATGTACAATTGGTCGGTCTTTGAATCAAACAGGAAGTTCGATGGGCTGATATCGGAGTGATAAAACGTGAGGGGCTCATTACAAAAGTTGACGCTGATAGATCTGTTGCCGGGCGCCAGCAAAAGCGCCTGAAAGAAGGATTGCTGCCCGTCAGTAGACGTTCACATGAAGATTTGTAACGTACGTTGTTGAAATGGTCCTCGAGCGCCTTGGCCGAGTCAAAGGGCCTTGGAGCGACTTCGTCCCGGAAGATCGCGTGCAGAGCGGGCCCACCGCCAACTGTGCCGAGTGTGTTCGCCGGGACAGGTCGTGTAAGAAGCCAGTCGAGTGCTTCTGCAACCTTGTCGTACAGATGTTCGGCTTGGGCAGGGTTTGCCTCCAGACATTCCTCAACAGTCGGAGCGTCAAAGAACTCCATGACCGTGTAACCCTGGTAGTCTTCGAACGAGTAGTAAACTTTAGGAATGCGAGGGGCATGCGGGTCGGTCGCGGCCTGATTAAACATGTACTCCTGCGTCTTCGCCTCGTTTGCGACCTCCGGCCCGAACTTGATGAACACGGGTAATCCACCTTCTGGTGTGTGCGTGAAGGTGCTTCCAACGGCCTTCTTACAGAGTGCGAGAATTTCAGCCTCAGACGGTATGATGAGGTTCCGGGAAGCCATAGTTGGTCTGTAGGAAGGGAAGCACAAATGCAGGCAAATACGACCAGACTCACAGTTTGGAAATAAGGGTCTCAGCAAAGCGGTATGGGTTGGGGAGGTAATGGTCGGCGACAAGTCTCGGTCAGTGGGTCTATATAGCAGTGGGTGCATTCCTCAGTCCATTCTTCTGAAGGTATTGTTTGTTTCTGGTTTGTTTGTACCTATTGTCTCTCCGAGTGATCCGACAGTGTGACGGCTATATCGGAGCTCGTAGCTTTCCTCCATATCTCGACAGTTCATTCCATATCACTTACCATAGTACACGTACAGCCTCAAACCTGTAGTGCGGCAGTATACACATCGGAGCTTGTATTGCGTACAGCGACAATTACATATGGATAAGCTGCATTTCCATTCCTTGGGCCAGTCGTCATGACTCGTCAATGCATCATTGTTGTTGCTCTACTTAGATCTTGACAGTTCATTGCATACCGCGTACCATATCTCTATTGTCTCCAAATCCGTTCCATTCTCCGCTGCATTAACGGCTCAGAAGTGAAACTCGCAAAAAATGGACTCAGAGCATGCAATGCAGCTGAACATTCCCTAACATCTTGTATAAATAGTGGGATTACATGCTTCCCTTCATACACGAACTCATACACCTCTCCAGTCCGCCGAACACTCGCTAGTTCTGACAGATTGTAGCATCAACGTTCCTTCTCAGCGTAAGTCAGGTTTTGTTTCAATATACCACAGAGTACTTAACTCTAGCACAGGAGATGTCAGGGTCCGACTACTTGGGAATTACCGAGGACCGCTATCGTGATTTCAAGGGATTCAACTTTCTGATACCTGTGGCCTATCTTCCCACAGAGGTGAAAGACTGGAAACTTGGCCAAATACTCGATGTTGAATTTTCCCCTACCGTGAACGGTACCACCGTCAAGAACCATGTATCCATGCGCATCAATTTCGCGAAACCTCATTACTCGGAAGGGGGGAAAGTTCAGCACAAGAGTGTGCGTGTAGACATGTCTGTCCGCCAGAGTCCATATAGAATTCCTTCAGAATGGTCTCAGCTTGCGTGCTCAAAGGTACGTGCATTTCAGATATAAGATGAACATAGGCCTTACAGAAATCTAGGTTCTCTCCGAAGAGGGCAATGGCACGCATTGGAAGCGTGGCGTATTCACTGTGAAGTTGCTTCCGTACGATTCAGCCACACGCGACACCAATGCATGCTTTCAGTTTAAATTGAAGAGAGAGGCTATGACGTTACGGGAATTCCTTAACGTTGCGAATAAGCGCCTTGACAAGTTCTTCTTCATTACACCCGATCCCGAAGACGGCAACGATATATGGAAAGGGTGCTACGATTTTGTGTGCGTACTATTTCAGTCTATGTCATGATTTGATACTTACATCCGACCTTTCACAGTAACCAATACTACACCCAGCTTGTCATGGCAAACCTTCTCACCCCAAAGGACGAAAAGGAGAACGAGAAGCTCTACAAGCACATTCCCTATGTGTATGAGCGTACGGGCCCTAATGAGGTTACCCCGAGACATGAATTCATCCGGAAAGGGGCGTGGGAGAACTACAAGCGTATCGTAGGACCGAACATGGGATATAATCCCAAGCAGGCCATTCAACCAGATACGGAGGTGAAAGTGGACGTCGAACCTGGAGATTCGTGACAGTATATTTGATTACTGATCCTGTGTATTTGTATGGTGCTAGTCGCTACATAGCAGATAAATGTCATTCGTAAACGAGAACTGGGTATCCCTCCAGACGGATCCCGACGGATCCTCGCCACGTCTCAGAAGTCCAGTTCATGGCCAGATTGAACGTTCAGGATAACGACAAGGTGATGTAGCGAAGGCATGAAGAGACTGTCGATCAGAGCGTGTCAAACGATATGAAAGAAACAAATGGCATGAGCGCGTGAAAAATATGACAAGCATATTGCATTTCCAGTCGAGAAAATTCTACGACTAGCTTGCGAAACAAACAAGACTGTCTGGGTTAGGAAGGCGAACAGATATCCCATAGTACATGTTGGCATCGCCTACACCACTCCCTCGGCGTCATCTAACGAGCAGACCGAGATCAGTTCAACTATCCCACAAACAAGTTGAGAACCGTGCCTATGACCGCCCGGAACGTCTCGCTTGCATCGCACTTCCACCTCCGGCAATTCAACATCAAGGACGTTAACAGCGGACCCGGGACACCACAAGGACGCAGACAGACCAGGCGCTTGAACGTACGTCTCGAACGCCAAGTGCTTTAGGCTCGTGGAAGGACGATAGCGACGGGGTGATAACGAGAGCCGTGATGGTCGAGGCGGCGGCGGCGGGATCGGGTCGAGACCCATCGAGTAGGAGCAATATGGATTCTTGGGTTGGAGGGTATAGAGATTGGGGAATGCATCCGCTGAGGGTATCATGGATCCACCCAGTGGATACCCATTCGCGAACACGACAGCGCGAACATATGGACGGAGAGCTTTTTGGATAGGCTTGGTGATCCAGTTGATGGGAACGCTAAAATTGGACGTGACAACGCGGGCGAAATGTATGGGATGCGAGTGCGATGCTTTGAGCGCTGACATGTCGTGGAAAGAGCTCGCCGATAATGGCACGTTGGTGCCAACTCGTCATATGTGTCGACGAGGTAATTAGCTGGGCATAAACCGCAGGCGGGCTAGGAAGCTGAGCAGGTGGTATGCCTTTCTGGGTAGGGAAGCGCGTCCGGAACGACGTCTGAGGTGCGTACCACAGACCCGCCATCTCTGCAATCCCAGAGAGTGAAATTAACGACAGGTGCGATCGACGCGACTAACAGCTAAAGAACTGGAAACGATTATTATTATAATAAGTGAAACGGTAGAATGCGAACTCAGTTAACAGCATAGAACCTCCTTTCACAGATAGTCCTCCGAGTGGTGTTGGCAAACAATCGAGGCTTCGACTTTGACAATCATGGTCCAACGTAGCGGCTGGCCATGTTTCCTATGCGCATTTCCGTCCGACCTCCCTCTCCATTGATGACTCCTGGTCTTGTTCTACGGCGTCCAAGTTAGCATTATCCGGCTTTGGGTAAGTATGGTCGATCCGCGTTGACCAAGACGACGTGGAGAGGCTTGTCCGTGCCAGCGAATGCACCCAGAAAAATGCAGATATCCGTCGTAGAGGAAGGGAGCGAGCTCCTGGGCTATGATGGTGGCAGGGCGCGATTCGAGACGCGCGACACGTCTGCGAGCAGAATCAGGCCAGACTGGCGACGAACAGAATATGGATACGTACTGCGTTCAAGCGGATATATGCGCGGGTACGAATAGATACTGATCGAGGGTTAGCTATCGCCAACATGGCGGACGACAATGAGCACGCACCGTGAACGTCTCAAAGTTGGAGTCGCCAATATTCCAGCCATTTTCTAGGCCATCCGACGCGTTGAATTGCTCTAAGCCGGTACCAGCCTGTCGTCCAGCAGCGCCGATCTTGGCTGTCCTGGTGTCAGAAAATACGGAAAACTCAACAGCGGGCGACGCACAGCTTGGAAAAGGCGTGGCAAGAGTATATATGGGTGACCGTCGTCGTGGACGATGACGCCCGAGATGCCAAAGTCTTCGTAGTTGTGCGCCGATACGACGGTCTTCCTCAAACTGCGCCTGGAGAGCGGGCAGTGGTAGTAGGGCCGGCGGGTGCAGGTTGATGGTAGTTGACATCGTGGCCGACGATGAGCAGAGGTGCACAGCCACACTGGATTTTCCGGCAATCAATCGTATCCGGGCCACAGACCGTACAGTACCCGTACCTTCATCTTTCCTCGTCAGGCGTTTCACAGGTGCAACAATATCATTATGCTTTCCATCGACACGCGCTTTCCCCCCTCCGCTGTCCCAACATTGCTCTTTTGCTTGACTTTTACGCTCAGAGCCGATAGGATGTACTCGGGCTCTCGTACTCGACAGGATACCGAACATTACTGCATGCTTTGCCCAGTAAACGCTATCCGCCCACCACCGTTCAGCACCCGGGTCCGCGGCAACTGCCGTCCGAGGGTTCGAGCCAGGCCAAGAAGCGACTTTTATTTCTTCGTATCTGTTGTCTCTCACCTACCGACATATTTTTCAAGCACAAAGTCCGAGGGTTCGAGCCAGGCCAAGAAGCGACTTTTATTTCTGCATATCGTTTGGCATGTCGCTTCGCTGTCAGAGTATTTGTAGATAGCGCCGAATGTCCAGATAAAGTTGTCCATAACATGTCTGAAATGATCAGGGATTCGTCCAAAATTGCACTCAGCATGTCCGTAGGATGTGTGTGTATGTCCCCAGATAAGATTAAAAGATAGGAAAATTCACGTGCCCGTTACACGCTGACTTGACCATCGATCAATACGACGAACGTCTAGTGCCCGTGTAACCACGATTCTACATGCCTGTCTAGTCTATAATAATCGCATTTGAAGCACTTCCAGTGGCCCCACCTTCCTGAGCATCGGACTCTCCCTGAATACTCGCTCCAAGTCTAGTCTCCTCCTCCGGTGTTGTCACCTCTCTCCTGGGAAGCACAACCTGATAGCCCATTGTGTTTCTGGTGTATCTGGCCGACTCCTTATCACCCTTCCTAGCCCATGTTGTCTCCCTCCGCCTCCCCGTCTCTGTGTACTTGCCAATGTCTCGTACCAAATGAGATGCATCAGCCCCGAAATTGCTTTGATCCATACTTTTCAGCCAGATCTTCGAGCCAAGATCAAGCTGTTCATTCAACAGCTGTCCGGCGCGTATCAGATCTTGTGCTCGCTCTCGCAATCTGCGCTTTACATCGTCGTACTATCGCCCAGAGTCAGCAAGCATAATATGATATATCACTGGCAGTTAAACCTACTTCTTCGTCGTCATCTGCCTCATCCATGCGGATTGGAGATGAACTCCCGGATATCTCAATCGGATAGTCATAGTCCCCCGCACTGGGACTCTGATGTCGCTGCCGCTTAGCTTTACCCGCTTCAAGCGAGTCGGAAACAGTAGATGCATCCCTGTGTGCCCGTTTGCCAAGGCTCAGAGTCGAAGAGAGTTGGCGATCGTCGCCGTCTGATATGGATCCGTCGTCAACATCGGGAAGGGGCTGAGAGCCCTTAGGGATAAGAAGTCGATGGCGATAAAACGGCACTGTTCGTCGCCGAACTACCTCCCGGAAAAAGCGCGGATCAGGATCCTCGACGGACTGAACCAAATGCTTGCAGAGGCAGTAGGCGTTGTACTTCTGCTGACCACAGGTACATGTCCAGCTAGCCACATCGATCTTATACCTGCTCAAGTCACCTGTTGGGCGGTGTCGAAGCTTCTCCCAGTTTGCTTTGAAACTCTTCTGGAATGGAGAAAGCTCGTTAGACCGACCAGCACGGTAGTCCGGATCAAACTTATGCATTTTGGCCTCGATGCGGGGACCCACATCAGTAACCAGTAGCCAAATAAGCTGGTCCAGTCGTGGATGGAGGATGTGATGAAGGGTCTCGTGCTTCAAGTAGCGCCAAAAGGTTTCGACAGTCATCGTTGTGCGAAGTCGGAAAAGACGAGGACTTGAGGAACGTGCCCAGAGTGCCCATTTCTTCGGTGCATACCAAGAAGTCCACATATAGCCCCATACTTCGCGCAAACCGCGCTGGTAGCAGAAGGTATACATCTCGTAGACGGCATCCGCACGAATTTGCTCTGCTGTGCGGTTGTTCCCGAGGCGATCCGGAAGCAATGGATGTTCGCAGAAGTGCTTGGTGAAGAGATGAAGGAGCCGTTTGCGATGGGGAGCGGGGCAAAAGACATACGTCTTGTTGTGCCCAAAGACAGATTCTGATGTTTCACCAGACTCGAACATCCAATCCGGACCGTCCTCCTGGTCCTGAGCATCGTGATCTGGAGTGTCAAGCTCATCGTCATCGAGTTCCTCCAGATATTCATCAAGCTCAGCTGCCGCCCTAGAATCGTCAACTTCCGCAACTTCTTCAAGTGCGCCGTTAGTCCGGATGATGAGTTTGGGACGAGTCGGGGCTTTGTTGAGGCTTGACCCACCCAAGCGCAGAGTAATAGATGGAATAGCCTGTTGAGCAACCTGTACGTTCGCCTAGAGAATATGAGTAAGTAGGCTTGTTAGTACACAATCGGTTGAAGACTTACCGCATCCTCCTTTGACATCTGATTGACAGGTACAAACGTCTTGTCAATCCAGTCGAACTCGCCAAAGGCTTCCTCCTCATTATATAGTGCAGGATGTCGAGCGAGTACAGCAAGCCGAACCTTGATGGCACGGAGACAATGCCAGAAGCAGAGCTGATATTTCGCTGGAAGCTCTGCAAGAAAAGCATTGATCTCCGTAATGTCCTTGTCGGATAGCGTCTCCAGGATTCGCATCTCCCAATGGACTCGAAAATGTGCCAGAAGCTTCCGGATATATTCCTCCTTCTTACCTGCCTCTCCATCATTCGACTGGATGAGAAGGTATCCGAGAGGACATCCTGAACCATAGACCTCGCCGAGTAGGGCATAAATTTCGAAGCGGGACTTGTTCGTGTTCCCTAGTACATGTCAGATTAGCTCTATACATGAACAGTCCCTATCAGAAAAGACTTACAAGCAGAGTCAAGTGCGACTTCACGGATAGTACCACCCCACTTTCGAAGGATATTGGGCAGCGAGAAGGCAATGGCCGTGAAGCCGTCATCAGCATCAGGCATCGGAATCGGTTCAATATTGTAAGGAGAGGTTGCCGGGGTCTTTTGAAACTCTTCAAGAAGAATCCGGGCAGATTTAACCTCATCGTCGTCACGTTTCCATTCCTGTTGTGTGTGTTTCGACCATAGATTATAGATTGACTTCTGAGTGAAATCGGGAAGCCGGTGGGTTTTGAGAATCTCGCTCCAAAGCTAAAGGGAAGGTCATCAACTTCAAAAGGTCTTACTAAGACTTGAATCGACTTACTTGTGGTACGCGGAGCTGAAGATTTTCTAGCACGTATTTTTGCACATCTTTAGGAATGTCGATGCAACAGTAAGAGGTGTGCTTCTGTCTGTGGCGAATCCGAACAAACACGCCCGTGGTATCTTGACAGGCCCAGACACGAAGCCACCCATCACAATCGAAGGTATCCATTTGCCCTTTACCGCGACGTTTGACGTCAGGGCCTTCAGTCTTTTGAGGCTTATGTTGGCGCTGAGAGTTTTGCGCACAGTTGAAGACAAAGCGCGTTACTCCGGTACTAGACGCGTGAAATCTCTTCTGTGTGCTAATTTTCTAATCAGCAGACATCAAAGACAGCGGAGTTGAGACGTACTTCCAGCGGTAAGCGGTCTGATCCCAAATGGCCAGGCGAAGCAAGTTGACGCGTTGTTGGACGTCACCTTCCAGACCCTCCAAGGAGACAAATGCAGACAACTCGAATGACGCGTCCTTCTTTGCCTTCTCCTCGAGCGTCGCGAGGAATGCATCAAGAGGGATCTCGGTAACGCCGCAAAAGTCTGATGCATCCTGATCTAAATCCTCCCCTTCCTGAGCCGGAGTATCAGACCCAATTTGGGAAGTGGCATTTTCTTTGTTGGCCTTCTCTTTAGCGCGGCGCTGCTGATTCCTGACGCGAGACTTCTCCGCGCATACGCGACAGGTCTTGCCGAATTCAATCCCGGACCGGCCAAAGGTGGGCTTGAAATGAGTCGCGTCACATGCGAACTCGGTTTTGCATTGACCGCATCTTTGGACTCTAACTGCCATTTGCGAGAGAAAAGCACCGAGTGACGCGAGAAATCTGATGGAGGCTGCAAGAAAGCTGGGTGCTGTCCAAATTAGGAAGGCACACTCTTTCATGCTCGAAGTCCCGCCAAAGGAGTGCCATTCATGTTCGGTATTATCTACACATATTCTGACAACACAACGACTTGTAAATACTGCTGTTTGTGCTTGAAAAATATGTCGGTAGGTGAGAGACAACAGATACGAAGAAATAAAAGTCGCTTCTTGGCCTGGCTCGAACCCTCGGACGGCAGTTGCCGCGGACCCGGGTGCTGAACGGTGGTGGGCGGATAGCGTTTACTGCTTTGCCCATATCATTATGCTACCCATCGACCCCACAATCCATAACGTACTTGCCTCACACGTACCCACGTTCGGCCATCTCGGATTGTTGTTTGTCCGTCGACTCAACTGCTGGATAGACGTCCTTCAAGGCAGAGACGTTGCTCAAAGTGCAACCGCGCGCGATGGCGAATTCAAGATGCGCGGATGTATATATCCAGCTTTGCCTCTGTCCCGACTCCAATTCAACGGGGCTCCGGACAGGTAAGTATGTATTGCGATATGTAAACTGCCATTCCGCCCTTTAAATTTGCATTTCATTCTCCTGTACTGAATTCATTCCGATGTAGACATATAGCAATGTTGTGTGCAGAATGAACAAGCAGAGAATGGAAACACCGTATAAGAGTAGTCCGGTTCGCGGATCACCAGAATCATCCGTGACGATGGGAAACACTTGTTGTTCTCCCCCTCTGCCTATGCTTCCTCCTTCCCACCGTGAATGGCATGTCCCTGTGCGCTTCCTACGGGACGAGCTATGTACGATGATTCGACGTATAAAGCCACGGGAACTTGAAGTCAAGAGAAAAGGACTTCATAATTCGGGACCTCTTCGGAATACTCTGGTATCTAGAGTTGGCGGTCTTCCCTAGCGTGGCGGACGATGATCCTTCGGATGTGCGCTATTTCTATAGATTGAGACTGCGGACCAATCCGTGTGAGCCACCACCTCGCTCGCAGGACAAACGATGCTCACCACTGTACTTTAGCGCGCAGTTGGACTGCGCTCTGCTACACCAGGGGGGTAGAGACAGACGCCGAGACGGCCGAGTTGATCTTGATGGGACTTGTGGTATCCGCTGCAAGGTGTCCAGGAGAAAAAGTAGAAGTGATTAAAGCGAAAAAGTCCTGGGAGTTTCGAGATCCAAGTGGTCACGGCGTGTGTATTGACTTTGAGCCACTAGAGAAGAATGGTTGGCCAGTTATGATGAGGCAGTATCTGGGAAGGTTCATTATTGAGTAGATGGTTGGAAATCGGCCGGATAACTTCCGCCGGGCAGAATGCGGGTTTCGAGGATTAAAGTTACCGTATGAAGAGGAAATAGTAATATGTAGTGGATTTGATTGTCCCCAATCACGGATAGTGGCGCTGCAAATTTCGGGAACAAGACTGGCAATCACCGAAGAGGAGGATGGTGGGGATCAAGGAGCGGCTTTGGCGGCTTCTCTTCTGATCACGATGTTAACTATTGTCCCTCCTTTAGACCATTCATGGCAACCAAGAGTGTGTTCTCCGGGGTACGCTGTAGAAAATGTCAACCGTCGCTATAACTTCAACTTGTAAGGAAAGATCTGACCATTTGCTAGCTCACTCACCTCAATCCGTTGGGAACCTGGCTGTCCGGCTTCCCTGTGTACTCTCTGCTCTAATTGCGTCTTTCCCGCTCATCGGTATCGGCGACTCCGTTGGTTATTGCTGATTACTTGCACATGTTCGTGGTGCCACTGGAGTTGACATTGTTAGTTCTACTTGGTTCGGAACAGGAACGTCGAAGGAGTCCAGCCATTTACGTATTCGAGAATGGTGTGTCGAGGCGTACTAGGGCTAATTCACGGCAAAGAATGATCAATTGGCACGTACAGTGACTGCAATTGATCTGTGTTTAATGTGCGCCACATGAAGCACGAAATACGGTGGGAGACTCGAACCAGGTGTCATCCGTTAACTAGGCGCATGTCCAGCATTAAAAACAGTACAGGTCCTTGGCCTGAGGTGTGGAGCATTGTTCGTAGCAGTCTCTTTGTCGGCATCTATTAGCTCCTCGTCGATCAAGAACACGCACCCTCATTGTCCGTCATTCAGAACAATCGACCGCATTTGTTTGTACTTGAATGTACCTTCCTACTTTTATGCAATGCGATTCGGATCTGAGTGAGGTGGACTGGCATTGTTCCCAAACAGGTAACATGCAAGTTCGTCTCTGTGGACAATCAACAAATTCTCTTTGTGCTTGGGCCTACTGTTGCTACACCGGACAACAATGATACACGCACTGCCAGACTCATATATAATGTGCTCCGACTACACCCCCACGGTCAGCTCTCATCCGCTTCCTCGCCCGATCTTCCATTAAATCAATGTCCAACGAGATCATGGCCACCGTACTCTCTTCCCCAGCAAACTCCACCATCCGCACTCCAGAGCCTTCTGATGAGTCTCCAGACTTGGAGATTTGTTCGACGTGCGCTGACGCTGATGGAGAGTCTGAGAAGCTGACAGAGCATTCCCCGCATGTACTCTGCAACGAAAGGAAGGCCACGGTATCCACCGCGGACAAAGTGAAGGATTTAAAATTGTGGGTAGCAGACGTGTTCGTCGCTACCCGTTGGATACTACAAACCGAGGCCGACGACGTTCTCGAACGAGGCCCGCCCGGGTTGATTGCGCCTTCAAGGCGTGCGGGCTGCGCAGGTTCGGAGAAGAAGAAGCTTGTTAGGGAGAGGATGGACACTACGAACGATGAGGTGATCCCTCGAAAGACGGTCGGGGATAAGAGGGTGCCTTTGGGAGCTGTGGGAAATGTCGAGAAGGCGTACACGGCCAGGATAGAAACACCATCTTCGACACGCTGGCCACCAAATGTGGCAAGGTGGCTGTGAAGAGGATCATGATTAGTAGGCGACGTTCATCGATGTGTTGTATAAGGGTAGTATACCCAATCTGTGAAAGGAGTATCCCTCGCAATTCTTGAGAACATAGGTGGATTGTCCGATAAGAAATCAATGTACACCGAACATAACAATGCAAGAACTAACATTACATTCAAGTCTCCGACTCGTTTCAAACAAAATAAACCTGCTCCACAGGGCGTGTCAACAAAAGATTAAATACAGAGAGCACCATCTTATGCCGTCCTGGGTCGTCTTCAGTCGAGAACACGCTTTCCAATAATAAATGCACATACCAAAACTGTTTTACTTCTTTCACCGCATTCGCACACTTCGTCTTGAACTTCCGCCCCCAGCCACGCTTCCGTGGCACGAGACTTCGCGTGCTCAGACTGAATGCACGCGTCGGTGCCGGGGAAAATCCGCGGATAAAATCCATGGGCTCTTCCCGCGGTGGAGGTGCAAGATATGCTTTCAGGTCGCGCAAACTCCTCTTCCTCATCGAACCCTTGTTGCTCTGCGATGAAAAGCTGAAGCTTGATGGCGGTGTAGGGGAGCTGGTCACCGATAACACCGGCAGAGTGTCGTACGACACCATTGCCTGTTAAAAACAGCTTTAGCAGTAGTCGCAGACGTCGAGTGGGGAAACGCACTGGGGCAAAGCTACGAAAGTTGCCATATGGATCGGCCTCTCGCATCTCCGAGGTCTCTTCCATGTCGTCCTAGACATGGGGCAACGATTCAGACAGCCATCATGCGCATATCCGGACAGTAGAACGCACCTGATCGTTTTCACTCCCATCAGATCCATACGCGTAGCTGTACCCCGCTGGCCCGTAGGGATGACTGCGCTTGGGCGACGATATGCGAACGGTCTGCATCCTATCCGCGCAAGAGCAAGGAAGATGACGGCGGGAAGAGAAATGGGACAGTGAGAAAAAGAACGCGGTGTTGTGTTTGATCATCAATCAAACGGGTCGTCGACTGATGGAACGGTAAAGTCTCCGTGGCCTGGATCCCAGCTGATAGACGCGGTCATTAGGACCTGAAAGAACCTTCAAAGAGAGGTTGCGTGAGAACGAGACAGAATACTGACGCATGCGTGTTGTGACTGAGGCGCGAAACAGTGAATGGCCACAGGAGCCGCAGGGTGACAACGTACAGCGACATAGCATAGTACATACGGATCTGAATGAACCTTATTTGGTCCCTGGGAAAGCAGGTAAGTCTATATCAGCGATCTGATCCCAACGTAAATTACAGCGACTGACGGAAATGACATGGTGCGCATGGGGAAGCGATGAGGATGCACCTATCCGTATTCCTCGGCTCACCGAGATCGTTTGTAACGCTCCGTGATATTGACAGACATCCAACTGCAGCAACTTACAGAGATACCAACGAACATCAACGTGCGTCAAGGTCACGATTTGCTCATGACAAGGACAGAAGGAGGTGATTGAAGACCAAACAGATACCATTGTTGGTTCGGAGTCGTCCAGAAGGGAAACAAGGAACCTGTCCGGACCCTCTGCTCCTCAATACCGAGCAGCATTTCTTCGAGGTATCACGGACAGAGACTCGCGCGCTCCGACGATCTGTCATGGACTATTTCAAGTTACTCTGCCTCAAGCAAATCCAAGTCGTAAGATATGCATACTAATACATGGGAGGAACAGTGTAAATACATCCTAGGAGCAAGGATCAAAATGTTCACGAGCGCTCGCCGCGGAGACGCCTGGCAAGAGCAAGATCCTTTGGTTGGCTGCAGGCGCGAATCAGTAATCAGTCAAGGAAAAAGCGACGTCAACACTTACATTGTGACTCGCTTGGCGTGAATAGCCGCCAAGTTGGTGTCCTCAAAGAGAGATACGAGGTACGCCTCAGCAGCTTCCTGAAGTCGCGTCAATAACGATGAGGACGGCACGCAATTAAGATGATATAACACACCTGCAACGCCATGACGGCTGATGATTGGAATCGCAGGTCGGTCTAAGTGCCGATACTGTAGCGTTTCGACCGTAACTTCACAGCCTGTGACCCGTTATGGTCTGAAGTTACAGCGAACAGCTTCACAGACCCTTAAATTACCTTATTTGGACAGTCCTGCCTATGGCGGGACCTGAAATTTCCTTATTTGGAGGCTCGTGCCTGGCCAAAGTGGTCCGTGACCCGTTATGATGTATGTATAGCTTCACTTCAAAGACCTCCGTGACCCGTTATGTGAATTTGCGGTTGAAACGCTACAGTATAATCAGCCTGGACAGCGATAAACAAACAAATTCCATACCTTGAAATCCTGCGCAATTTCACGAACGAGCCGCTGGAAGGGAAGTTTCCGGATGAGGAGCTCCGTAGACTTTTGGTATCGACGAATTTCACGGAGAGCGACCGTTCCGGGGCGGAACCTATGCGGCTTCTTCACACCACCAGTCGCAGCCTATGCACCGAGATGACGTCAGATAGTGACAACGAGGGCGGGATGCCGAAGTACCTGGGCGGTCTTGCGTGCGGCCTTGGTAGCGAGCTGTTTCCGGGGAGCCTTTCCTGTAGTCGAGTCAGGGAGGAACCATGGAAAATTTCTGCATAGATATTCACCTCCGGTGGACTTGCGAGCTGTTTGCTGTGCATGACGACGACGGCGTCAGCAACGGCAGCGAGAGCCACAGGTGCGAGGAAACTGACCTTAGTACGGGCCATAGATGCGAAAAGTGGTCTACCAGGAGCGCTAAGGGGTTAAAAGTGGGAGTGGCGGGCGTGCAGGTGCTTGTAGACGAGGGTGCGAGGCAAGGTTCGAATGTTTGAAACGTGGCATGCCCCAAAACCCTGTTTCTCACGCTCGTGCCATGCGGATTTCCAGCCGTTTGTGATCTGGAAGTTTGCTTTCCCTTTTTTTCGCCACCTTGCCTCACTTGCACTGCGTAGTTTTCGATCTGTGAGGGGTATTTAACGTTGTCTGCTATTGCTTACGCATTTCCTGGCATTTTAGGACGTCTGGATAGCCTAGGAAAGCGGGTCGTTTTGAACTGGCTGTCGCTTGGAAGTTTCCTTTTTGGGACAGCGCATAGCCACACCACATTCTCAGGTGTTGGCGACGTGGCGCCACCAGTAACTGTACCGAAGCTAGCGGCATCAAAGGCCTCAGATGTGAAACGTACTGGCCGACGACCATCGTAAGGTAGGCGCGTGTTTTACCGAACTTAAAACCTGAGATTGCCGTGATATTCATCATCGTTATAGATCTAGCTAACGCCAATTTTTATGGTAGTATCTGTTGAGCCGATCTACGAACCTATTTCAGCGCATCTTCAACCTAGAAGAAAAATGAATTATGTTCCATTGAATTTGTTCTTTAGCGCAGATTCATGGTTGACAAGCAGCGCCGAAATGGCCTGACAATCAAGCTGTCATCGACGAGAGCCTGTCTCGATGACCGGATGTGGGGAATCTTGACACCCATTTGGACCGTTCGAACACCGACACGGTACAGTGCTTCGAACATGGACCGAATAGTGATGGCATCCGAAGTGAGGCGACTTGGCGATAGCACTGACGGATCGGAAAACTGTCTGTACTTGAACTCGATGTGAATAACGAGTCTCCTGAAGAGCATTCAGCGCCCCGAAGTCGAATCCGGATCTGCCGGGAAACCCAGGATGCATTGCAAGAGGTTGTTAATGTTAGAGGAAAGGAAATTTACTCGGCTCGGTTGAGCATTCCTAATGGACAGCTGTTGCAGAGCCAGCGTCTTCTTCAGAGTCTTCGGAGTTGTCCTCGAACTCTGTAAGCCGAGGCCACATGTGCTCGAGGCCACATGTGCTCGAGACGTCGGAGAGATGATGGAGCATCGTCAAATACCCGAGAGGCGTGGTCCCTCACAGCAGAAGGGTTTCCACGGATTGTAAGATCTCGAAGTAGGGGAATATTGCGCTCGAAGTTGGCTCGAAGGCACTGAGGCATTGGTGGAATGCAAGATGAAACGCTCCTTTGTTCGTGTTTGCTGTACGGTCATGTGACCTATGCTCGACTTGCCTTTCCCCGTCATGTCTTTAAAAGTGTCGCAGCCCATAAGACGGATAGAAGCGCTCGACGTGTGCTCCTTCAATCCAGGCCTTATCTGTAATACTTACCTTCCTGGTTAGGTTCTGGGTCTACGACTCCATATTTATGACTGACACGGGGAATCATCGCTTTTCGTGTCAATTGAAACTCGCCAACTTGCCCATTGTCCATCGCAGCCTGGACGTACTCGCACAGTTGCGCCACCACCTCGGGAGTAGAAGGATCCATTGCACCTCCTCCGACAGGCAAGCACCGCGGACCAGGCACATATTGGGCGCGGAGCCAATCCATGCTAGAAATATCGTTTCGACAACCATCTCACTATACGACCTCGTGTCGGAGATCGTTGTATGCTAGCCGTCATCCCGCCGTCCCGCTCTCCAACCGTCTCAGCCATTGAGAGACAATGATCGTTTTCGCGTCCAAGTTAACTGCTTTTCAGGCCAGCCACGATTATACTCTGGATGGACTACCCCCACGTATTCGGGTGTACAGAGCGCATCTTCCCTCCCGTCGAGACGGCGCTCGGTTCTAAGTGATGGAGGAGAGATATTGCGGCGTATGATAAATCACGTTGGAGATGAGACATTGAGTAGTAGTAGTAGTATGTTTATTTCACATTCTTCTTCTTCTTCGTCATTCTCACACCTGTCAGGCCTTCACAGCACTCGTCTGCAGGCATTTGAACGACTAGCATGGTCTATTATTATCCGTACGTAGCTCCATGAACGCCGTGTACAACTCTCTCCGAAGGACACCTTATTACCATTACCTCTAGCTCCGCCATCTTCCTCATCTTTCTCCGTGCCACTTTCATCTCTCCAGTGAACGTTCGCATGCACGACACCAAAACCTTCCCACCGCCGCACCCGCTCGCACTCAAAGTTTGCAGTGAGTCGCACACTTCCACAGCATGCCCTCACCGAGACTGGTTGTTGGAACCCTGTCCGGTGCGCGTTTCCCGAATTCAAGGTGGCTTTACTTGTTCTGAATCGGTTTAAAAGTGCTACTGTAATGACACCACTTAGTGCCAACCCTTCGCTTTGTGATTCCCTTCAAAAATTTCATGTGCTGCACAGTTTGGGTGGATGTTTTCTTTTAACTACAACCATCTGCTAACAGCTTTTAAAGGTGGTGTCCGTCTCCTCTTTTGTCCCGTTATTGTAATTTTTGGGTTGTGGCTCTATGGACGTACCTCGAGGTCATGAAGATCACGCCACTCGAGTCTTTTGAGGAACGGAACAAAGGATGCTAGTAACAAGCACACTGGAGCCGAGAGCCCAGACACGAGCTTACGGTTATTAAGGTCAGTAGACCTCGTCTTTTAGCTTCCTTCTTCAATCTGATGCTATCGCCATGAGCAGGGATTGCGTTGACCTCCGTAACGCTGCATTACGGATTCTCATGTATCATCTAAACAACGTAGTCAACTTGTCCTGACGCGGATCCGTTGAAACGGTCGTGCTTGTCTTTCGGTGAACCCTCTATGCAACAAGCGTCTCCCAGTCGCCAGCGAGAATATAGATGTAGTAGTTCGCCTTGGCCTCTGTTTATATACCACAGTGGTTGATCCCAATTGATGCGTGATTCTGTAGTGCCTGCAACTTCTCAATTCAGAGATATGGGGAGGCCCGCCGGATTCACGTCGAGGAGCAGAGCCAGATTGAGAGCGGGGGAAAGACGGAGATGATATGTATGTCTGTAAGTCGGACTATGCAGCAAGCCGGGAGCTTGTTGTCCTTTTCAAATGTTCTACCTCTCACATACGGATAAGCTTTGATGACCCAATGCTTGTGTTTGGGACTCCACGGATTGCAAACCGTGCCATACAAGTGCTCAGTGAAAGTACGATTCCTCCCGTCTCTAAAAATCATCAACGGCTACTACTAAAGCGACGCTGCTAGCTCGACCACAGCCTGACCACCAAGCCAGCCATCAGAAAATCGAGGGACAATGCAGAGCATCGAAGGAAAAGGGCTTGTGGGGGCACTACGTGATCCTCGTACGTGCATTGGCATTGAATGCGCCTGCTACAAGTCCAGATAACATTCATCAGAATCAGCGCCTCTGGAAGAAAATTCACCCACCCCTGTATTCTCGCGCACTCGGAATCCTCCCGGCGTCCTCGTTACTACGTGTGCGCAGGTGTTGAATCAGCCTTACGCAGTTGCTCAGGATTGGCTAAACCGACAGATGGATGGGGTCGACACGCTCGGCTACCTCTGGGCGGTGTTCAGATTGAAATCAGGGCTCGATCCTACTGGAGAGCTCATCACAACGTGGGCACAGAGCCTTGGTCTTGATCCTCATGTTGTGCAGGAGTGGGTCGAAGAGCAAGAGAGTCCGAGTCATATCTCTATTGGCATGATGTCCTCGTTCAGACAAGGGCACGCTCCGCCACCCCCGCAGTTATCTCCCCATCGCCCATCTGTTGAAGGACTTGAGATCGACGCAGCTCATACCTTCCCCTCAAACTCCTGCCGCGACACGATGAGACGCACGAAGAGATCGTTCCGGCGGAACTTTTGCACCAGGAAACTCCCGTATCCTCCACTCTCCCCATTCATTGTCATGCTACCACCTGTCGCATTTTGTCTTGCTATATTCTTGCTTTCCATTCGCTTTCCGTCTTCAATCCTTTGATACAGTGTATTACTTTCATCTTTTGGAACTCCGAACTGCTACATGTACAGTACACTTCTACTACGTTGTGTATTCTAATTGCAGAGCTGACACCGCTATGATATTTTGGGCGGTTCTTTTCTACCATGGCGTGGATCCGGCTGTGTCACGACCTGCTACTGTACAGCGCGTCGAACACGAGTCGTTGAGTCGTAGTAGGAAGCCCGTGTGCCGAAGGTGGATTCCGAATCGGGAACGATCAACTCGCCGAAGAAAACTTCTCCACTACGAAGCTGAATGTAAGTATGTTTACTGGGGCTCACAATAACGATGTACGATACTGGAATCTGCTTTCATTGATCTACCGTTGGTTGATCGCACCATTATGCAAAGTGCGACAGTAAATAGATGGATGATAAATTTATAGCGTAGATTTAGGAGTCATGCGAGAGAGGTACCCAAAACAAGCACGTCAACGTTACTTTGCCGTTCCATCGATTGCTACATCTTCTTCCATATCATCTCCTTCCACAAAATTGAACCGGTGGACTGTCTGTGGAAACAAGTCCTCCCACCAAATCTCGAATGCGTCTAGCACAGCTCGAGTCAGACGCAACTTCGGGAACGAGCAAAGATAAACTGTGATGCGCTCTGCCACAAGCGGACTCTTGGATGCCAGTAACTCATCTAGCGCCTCCCATGCAACCCTATCCTCGGATGTAAAGGGTAAAAGATCGGGTTCATCGCTAAATCATTGCAGAGGAATCAAAATGGTTATGCTCAACATTTCCAGTGTGTGCTGCAACGTCTCTAGCGAACGTATCTGCCAATACGTCAAGCTGCGATTCTTCAGCTCAAAGTGGGTCTCATCCAAGTGCAAGTCCAGGGCGATATCGAAAAAATGATGGTCCGTTTGGGGTGCAAATCGCAGTGGCGGAAGGTAGATCCCGTTATCGGGAGCTGGAAGACCGTCAATAGCCTCTCTGAGAAGTACTAGGAAGCTGACTAACCAGTCATGCCCCGCATCGCCAGGCCATTACTTCGGTTAAGCAAGTTCTGAACCCGTTGTGGCAGGTTGATGTCCATAGCCTCAATATGAGGGATGACAAAAACCGTACTATTAGTTATTTGTTAACGACTGAATTCGGTACCGTTTTCAGTTATTATGCTGTGCTTGCAATTTTTTCGACAAAAAACAACTAAAATCGGTACCCCTTGTACAGAATGACTAGAATTGGAACGGTACGTGCGCCGGACCCGCTATTTCCTTATTTGGTAGGACGAAGGGTCCCCGATGTGGCGCAGTTTGTGGTGATTGATGTATTCCGGTTAGGATTGGGTTAGGTTGGTTATGCGGGAGGTTAGGGTAGGTTGGTGACGCTTCGGCGCGCGCTAGCGCGCCCTACAGAAGCCTAAGTTCTCGGGGTTAGGGGTTCGGGTTCGGGGTTCGGGTGGTGGGGATATATCTTCTCGGGGGTCTGGGGTCTCCCCAGCACTTGGTTCAGGCATTTCCGCTCACTGGGTCAGCCCGGACAGTGCGTCGGGAGGTGCTGTACCAATTTCAGTCATCGGGATCCCGCCGAAGCCCTGTCTCCCCGATTTCAGTCATTTTACACATTTCAGTCAATGTACATAATAACTAATAGTACGTATTGTGTATATACTCCCTCAATATCGACCTCAACACTGTCCATAGACTGGATTATCCCAGAGGTGGACAATAGGTCTAGCAAGTAGCCCCTTGGAAGGGCGGCCCGGGAGGTAAACTACCACTGTCATCCTCCTGGAGAGTGAGCGTATCGATCTCCAAAGGCCTCGTGAGGCCTGCCAGTGAGACACCAAACTCGGCACACGTCGCGGCATCTCGAAAGTCCAGTACTCGATGCGGGCTTCGAGATGTGGAGTCGACAAGGCGCAGTTCGCAGAACCTGACGTCGGGCTGTGACCCTACAGGAAGCGCACAAAGAAGGGCTGCCACGATTCGAAGGGATGCCATACTGTCCAGGAAAGTCACGGCAGTTAACGATTTGGAGGAGAGAAACGTCCGGCGCAAAATCTGGGACTCGACAACTCGGAAGTCGACGCCTTGAAAGTAGAGTATATCAAGGTTGTCCATTCCCGAAACAGTCTCCAAAAGGTCCTTGTGGCGCGAGGAAGTTGGAGGGCACTCAAAGTGACCAACGTCGCTCAGATGCAGTTCTTTGACAGCGAGTTTGATAGGTGGTGCGCGTCTGACGATATCGAGAAACTGGCTGAGCGGTCCTGCCGGCTCTGCAGTGAGTCTGACTGCCCTGAAGAGATGCTTCCTGATGCGCTTCTGCGCCTCTGGCCACCAGATCATGGAAGCGCTGAACGCCTTCAGCGTAGCGTGCGCGTCATCGATTTCCGCGAGCTCATCAATGATCATGTCTTTAAGTTCAAGGGGAATATCGAGCTCGACATAGCGATGACCATGACTAGGGAGAAAATGCTAGCATGAAAACGTCAACGAACAAGATAGACAGGAAAAGAACAGATATCCGTACGTGAATGGAAGGCATGGCGAGGGCAGAGTTCATATGGTACAAGTCGTGGTCGACGATATTTATCGAAATCATACATTGGGGTCGCGAAGACAATGAGAAGGATGAAAACAATAGAAAGGACAGCTCGCGCATGCGATCAACAATAGCGTGTGAATGAAATGCACGGTGTATTCATGCTAGGACCAAAAAACGAAACAATAAGAAGAGGATGGCAAGAGTGGGAACGACGCGCGTGACCGTCCTGATGGAGCAAGCCGAAACAATATTCTGGCGTTACGCGGAAGGAAACACACAGATCAGGAAGCAAGGTTGGCACAATCAGTGCACTCTATAACGCTCTGCGTGTTCAGAAAGAACGATCCGGGAATACCGAGACCTCCGCCGCCGTCGACAACAACGATCATATTTCCACTTTGAATCTGCCCTCCCTTCATGACTAAAAACTCCATTGGGAGGATTCGGATTCTGTGACCTCAGCAGTCCACGTCCCCTTTCTCCTCAGGCTCGTCCCAGAGGATGCACTAGCATTCGACGTGCTCGTGCTCCCCGGACCTCCAGACATACCCAACTCGTCAATCGGCAGCCTCATCTTCTTCTTCTTCTTCTGCTTGTCTTTGCTAGATTTCACAACAGGCTTGGAGACGATATACTGCGAATGACGTTGCATGATCTCCGCCTCTCTTAACCAATTCCGCCTAGCGCGGGCGGTGACGGTGGCTCGGGAGGGAGCGACGGGGGTACTGTACCGTTTCGACCGGATATTCCCATATCGCATCACACGGGCCGGCGAAGCGAACCTATATATATCCCATATTGGGTCACGGAGCCTCGGAGCCAGGCACACCCTTCCAAAAGCGGAAATTTTCGGTCCCGCCTGCGGCGGGACAGTCCGAATCGGGTAATTCCCGCGCGCGTGCCTGGCAACGAAGCTGTTCGCTGTAAGTTCGCGGCATATCGCGTCACATGCCGCGAACCTACGGTCGAAACACTACAGTACGACTAGGTGGAGGCGGGGCGTCGAAGACATGGGTAGTTGGAATGAAGGGTGATGCGGCACGGACGGGGAGTGTATCAGCGCGCGGGGGACGAGTACGTTCAGGTCGGTTGCTTGCTGAGTTAGAACGGAGACTGCGCGATGGGCAGCTGGCCGTGGATAGAGCTCGCGAGAGCAGACGCCGTTAGGCTGGTCCTGATGGTCATCCAGTTGATGGCGCTCTTGCAACAGGTCGAAGTGGAGCCACAGGTGCAGCAGAGACTGGGATAGACGGCGCACACGCATGAGCAATGGGTATAGATGTGCTCGTTTCTGGTGGAAGAACATTGGTATTAGGATTATTGAGCGCGACGGTGAAGTGAGTCGCGCGCCATCAATTCCATTTCGGGGTACCAGCCTTCGCCGACTGGCGAGTCTGGTGAGGGCTGCGTATGAGTGAGCACCCGCGAGATAGGACGACCACGTTCCTCTTCCTCGGTCTCCTCGATGGTGTCGGAGGAAGGTTTGGAAGAGCTCGGTCCTCAACGCCGATCAGAAGCTCTTGCTCTGCGGAAGCATTGGACGTAGATCTCTGCTCGTCGTAAGAGCGATTTTTTCGTCAAGGTTGGACTTGGTGCGACAGACGGGGCATGTGAACAATGGTGTCTCGGGAACGGCGTCAGTGAGGGGATGGATGCAGCCAAAGTGGAATGTGTAGGCGTCGTGAAGAGCGCTTGGTCGATAGAGATGCCGCAAAGACCTGAAGATTGATGGTCAGATGAAGTTTTGGAGAAGAATGGTGCACGCACAAATATAGCAATCGAAAAAGATTGGTTTCTTGCTTCCGGTGGAGGGTTGACAGTTTGATTTTTCTAATGCGTTCAGCGCACGTAATGCGCTCGTACTAAAAAGAAATCAGTCATGGAAGAGACTGACATAAATGACGACTCACTCAAATGCTGTCTCCGGCTCTCGACCAAACTCAACGCATATCTTGACAGCCTTGTAGGCATCCTCCAGTCCTCCTTCAGAATCAACTCCTAGCTGGGGTATATCTCCATCAGACAATGGAAACTAATTGCTCTCCGTATCCGCCTGACTGAGTCTCGTCCGATTCAAAAACGTCCCACTTGCAGACTTTGTTTCTCGAACCTGCGTTATCCGTCCATAACTCCGCATGTGCGCGCGACACTACTTTGGACTCAAAGAAATTTTGCCTGTCGTCGTCGTGCTGTTAGCGTTGTACGCTGTGGACAGCCTAGCCCTCGAACCGACCGATGACAACAGATCGCCTGGACGATGATTGCAGACGATGATGCCAAAGGTGTAGGCACGTCGGGTGTCGATGCGTGGTATGAGGCGAAGGCGCTAGGTTGGTCGACGACCTGAGACGTCGCCGGAACGCGTCCGGCCATCTTCAGAGGAGGGCGGGCTAGTCGCTGAGCCTGGTCTCTGGATCACGGTCCAGCCCGCGTCGGCGGCGATACTTTGTCGGACGGTACGAGTGGAGGACGCGGGGATGGTGGTTCCGGCGTGGATATGCCGCGCTTGTAACCACGGCTTTACTGCGTGTGCGTGCGTAAAAGACCAAGGAGAGCAGGGCGCGATTGTTGTCAAGCGTTATCCAGTGTCGTGGAAGGCCGCGAAGCCATGGACGTAGCGTGAGGACGCGTCGGCGGGAAAGTGATGATTGGATGAAATTTGGAAGAACAGTGGTGTATCTTTGGTGGTGGAACCAAGGGGGTCAAGGCAAGTCGTTCTGCACTCCGAGGTGGTAAGGAGCCTGCTATGGGTGCGCTGACGCGTACTGCAAGGCGGAAGGAGCGGAAGGGATGATGCTTGTACGCAAAATGTAGCAGGGCGCCGGGAAAGAGGCGTGCTGGGGAAAAACAACACTGGATACGCGGTGTAGGTCACAGGACAGGGCTACATCCGAAGGAAGGAAGTGTCCCATCGCCGAAATCGATGTTCTCCGTTCCCCATGGCGTCGTGGGAGACGGTAAAGCTTTTTGCTAACGACGCCTTCCAGCATCGCGCTCTCGGGGCGGCGGCAGACGAGACGGCACTGCAAGCGCCTCTGTTAAAGCCGACGACAGCAGAAGGAGAGTGCATGAGAATCGATTCCATGAAGGGGGAGGAAACAAGAGGAAAAGACGACCCTGTGATCGGATCAACTTGTACATGTACGTTACGCGTTACGGTTAACGGCACCCTATAATTTCCTTTCAAGAGGGGATTACCTTCAATACATCTCTCATTCATTTTCTGACGTACCACAAACATGATAGTAAGTTCCAACAAAATGTATTCAATATCGGTAACTACGTGTCCCTGCAGAAAAGAAGACATGCTCGTACAACTCACGATCCGTCAGGATATGCGTTTGGACCGCCAAAGTCCCAGGACGCATTGAAGTTGAAACCGCCATGGACGTAGTAGTGCATGCTATCGTCGAAAATAGTTGAGTCATACGGGGACCCGAGGTTCGCATTCCAGCTCATTGACAGCTGCATGTTTCCAGAGTGAACGTCGCAGAAGCCTTCTTCGAACGACGGAAGGCTGACATTGCTGCTGGTAGCGTACGCTTGACTGTCCGCAGACGTAGTCGCCGTTTCGTCTTGGACAGAGTGTCCTGGGCGCTTCTCCCTCGGCTTCTTGCTGTCTGGCTGCTACGACGAAATGTCAACTTCCTCATTCTTTGTCTTAGTGTACTAGGCCCTTTCTTCCATTCTGCTCCTTCGAAGTGCGTTTCCTCAGTTTCGGTTGAAATTTATAATCGGGGTACAGACTCGCGTGCTCGTCCTTGACCTCCGAATCCCGCCTGACCCAGAAATCTTTTTCTTCCTGGGTAAGGCGATGCCAGACCTTGGCTGCTTCTTCCTTTGCTTCCTCCTTGGGGGATCTGTGCCTATCGACATAATCCTTTCGAAAAAGAAGGAAACAATTGGCCTGCCGTGGAATGTGGCCTTTGGGAGAGCCACTTCTTTCTGGTGGGGCATGCCTACTCATATCCCTGACGCTACGGCGTGGAAGGACTGTAGTGCTCGCGTCCATTGACACGTCCACTCTGGATGACGTGTACGCGATATGAGTCGGCATCGAGGTCCGAAGCCCAGGATGTGGCGTGGTTGTCGATTCGGATGCATTGACGTTCGGACCATTCGATGACTGCACGCAAACTGCACGGCACGTCAAAAATTACGTCGGTCAGGCTGCTGAGTCTTGGGAATATTACTCGGCCATCATTCCGTGCATAGTAACAGATATTGAATCCTGTAGGACACTATGTCGAGAACACGGGAAACACTACCCTTCGTTTCCTGGAGATCTTCAATACGGATAGATTCCAGGACATCAGTTTAAATCAGGTGTGTAGCTTCCGATCTTATGGCACTCTTGCTCATGTCTCACTGGTTGGCATAGTGGCTCGCCCTGACACCGCCCCATCTCGTGAAGGCGCACCTTCAATTGGACGACGAGTGGACAACCAGCTGGATGCTCCTCATATGCCATATAGAGTCCGGCGGCGTAGTCCCAGGGAGGTCGTGATTCCATGATCTGTGGACTGTAGGTGGTCGTCTGGGATGGCTCTGATGAGATCACTGTTTGTCCCCGTCCGCGCCTCAGCCTGAGATAATTCAATCAAGCGAATTGATCGTACCATCACCCGCCTCCCACATGACTGCCTACAGTCCTCCTAACCCTACCCATAAGCGCCTCGGGGTGGCGTGTTTTAACCATGGGAGTACATCGTGCCGACCCCACCTGCCATTCCGCGGACGACATCACCTGACGACCGCCTATAGTCTACAGAGCACGTATGTCCCATTTCCCGGCGATCTTACTGTCTGGACACCCGACGCCGGATGCGTGCCTCGGCCTGTACCCCAAGATGGCGCAAGTGAATCTGTGGAACTCGCGGCACCACCCAGCGCCCCATAGCTATCCCGCGTCCTATGAACGGGTTTCTCCTCTTCCGCCGGTACTTCTTAAGCTTGCACAAGGCCGAGAATTGCACGGCCGAAGTTGTATCTAAACTTCGTGCTGGCGCAATATGGAACACACTCTCCAAGATGAGTCGGGCCCGATGTCTGGCTGGCGCATGCCTGAGCTCTGGCCAAGGAGCATGAACGCCAGCATCCTGAGTATAAATATTAAACTGTTGGAACAAAAGGATGCAACGTCCAGGGCCAGTATCCCGCGTATAAATATAAACCATTCAGGACGAAAGGACACAAGAGGAGAAACATAAAGGTGGGCCCCGAGGAAGACGCGTCGTCAACGATCAATACGTATGTGCAGGGAGAGGGAGAGGCGATGCACCAGGTATGTCGTTCACGTTTGGAAAAGCAGACTTCGATATTAATAGTCACGGTCATAGAACATGGAATCATATCCAGGATTCTGCAACAGGTATCACTGCTTGAAGATTTCAGATTTTGAGGTGAAATTATCGGTAAAAAATTCTATGCATTTTATACCTTTTTTTTAAGTTAAAAATTTAAAAGAAGTCTTTTAAATTATGAACTATATATTATAGTAAGAAAGTAGGTAGAAAATCGGTAAAATAATTTAAGAGTTTTATTGCAAGATTAATAGAAATACTTTTAAGATTTTTAAGACTTAAATTTAACTAGAAAATGTAAAACTCAGATTTTGAGTTTTTAGACTGAAATAGAGGTAAAAGAATAACTGAAAAAAGCTATATAATAATGTATACAAAATCTGAAATCCAGAATTACAAAATTTTACAGAATTATTTGAGATATTTTTACAAGCAAAATTAAATAGTATATTAGAGACTGTATTAAAAAATAGGTTTTGAATTTTTTATAAAAGTAAACTTCAGAATTAAGGGAAATAATCTAAGATATATAGGGTATTTCCTGTATTGAAAGAAATGATAGAAATGATTATGAAATAGTACAAAAGATTATAGTAAAAAAATTGAAATACAGAATTCAGATATATTCAGTAACATCTTTGCGTTTTTATAGAAGTAGTAATTGAATATATTGTAGAAGAAGATAGTTTAAGTTTTATAGTAGATTTATAATAGAGAAAATATGAGAGAAAATTCAAGAGATTTTATAGAATAATTATTTCAAAGTATTAGAATATCAATAGTAGAAAATTAAAGAAATATGAGGTAAAACAATTGAGAAATATAACGATAAATTACATGATATAAAAGTATGTAAAAAATCTAAAATTTAAAGAATATCAATTGTCAAGTGTTTGAGCAATATCAAAAGAGTTTGATGTATAGATGGGCTTGGCTTCTCTTGTCCTTAGATGAGTTCAAGCAATATCCGGAGAGCCTGAAGATACAAACAGATATGACCTTCCTAGCTCTCAGACATCCGAGCAGTACTGTACTAACAGGACTAACTCTTCACGCCAGGTTATCTGTTACGGTCAGTCTTCACTGAGGTAAGTCTTCACATCAATGCATAGAAGCGGGAATTATCTTATTGCGCAGCACCATTAGTACAGTATCAAGAGAGCCTGAACATCCATAGTAGGCTGAGGACAAGTAAATCAATGTCCAGCTGAATGTCTGAACCCTTTAGAAATACTCAGACACCTGTGGATATTGCTGAGACATCCGCGGACAAGTGCGGCAATGTCCAGCTGTACATCTGAACGCTCCGGATATCTGTGGATATTGCTGAGACATCCGCGAACAAGTGCGGCAATGTCCAGCTGTACATCTGAACCCTCTGGATATCTGCAGATATTGCTCGAACACCTGCAGATATTGCTCAGACATCCGCGAACAAGTGCGGCAATGTCCAGCTGGACATCTGAACCCTCTGGATATCTGCGGATATCGCTCAGACATCCGCGGACAAGCGCGGCAACGTCCAGCTGTACATCTGAAGCCCCTGGATATCTGCAGATATTGCTCAGACATCCGCGGACATGTGTGGCAATGTCCAGCTGTACGTTTGAACCATGTGGATATCTGCGGATATCGCTCAGACATCCGCGGACAAGTGCGGCAATGTCCAGCTGGACATCTGAACCCTCTGGATATCTGCGGATATCGCTCAGACATCTGCGGACAAGTGCGGCAATGTTCAGCTGTATGTTCGAACCCTCTGGATATCTGCAGATATTGCTCGAACACCTGCAGATATTGCTCGGAGATCTGCGGACATGTGAAGCAATGTCCAGCTGTACGTTCGAACCGTGTGGAAACACTCAGACCCCTGTGGATATTGCTGAGACATCCGCGGACAAGTGCGGGAAGGTCCAGCTGTACATCTGAACCCTCTGGATATCTGCGGATATCGCTCAGATATCCGCGGACATATGTGGCAATGTCTAGCTGTACGTTCGAACCGTGTGGATATCTGCGGATATCGCTCAGACATCCGCGGACAAGCGCGGCAATGTCCAGCTGTACGTTCGAACCCTCTGGATATCTGCAGATATTGCTCGAACACCTGCAGATATTGCTCGGAGATCTGCGGACATGTGAAGCAATGTCCACCTGAATGTCTGAACCCTTTAGAAACAGTCAGACCCCTGTGGATATTGCTGAGACATCCGCGAACAAGTGCGGCAATGTCCAGCTGTACATCTGAACCCTCTGGATATCTGCGGATATCGCTCAGACATCCGCGGAGAAGTGCGGCCATGTCCAGCTGTACGTCTGAACGCTCTGGATATCTGCAGATATTGCTCGGACACCTGCAGATATTGCTCGGAGATCTGCGGACATGTGAAGCAATGTCCACCTGAATGTCTGAACCCTTTGGAAACACTCAGACCCCTGTGGATATTGCTGAGACATCTGCGGACAAGCGCGGCAATCTCCAGCTGTACATCTGAACCCTCTGGATATCTGCGGATATCACTCAGATATCCGCGGACATGTGTGGCAATGTCTAGCTGTACGTTCGAACCGTGTGGATATCTGCGGATATCGCTCAGACATCTGCAGATAAGTGCGGCAATGTCCAGCTGTACGTTCGAACCCTCTGGATATCTGCAGATATTGCTCGAACACCTGCAGATATTGCTCGGAGATCTGCGGACATGTGAAGCAATGTCCACCTGAATGTCTGAACCCTTTAGAAACACTCAGACCCCTGTGGATATTGCTGAGACATCTGCGGACAAGTGCGGGAAGGTCCTGTCGGCGTAGGAGCCTTGGGTTATCTTCCGGCTGGTGTTCCGATCGAGCACGTGGGCGTGTCCATTAGGGATCGACGTGGGCGTTCTATCTCCTCAGTCTCTGACCACCATCATCGGTTGACTTGAGGAGGTATGTTCGCATTTCATTCATCTCATTACCTAGTACTTACTCTATACCAGCTCACTGTAGTCGTCTACGTCTAGGTAATACAGTCTCTGACCACCATCATCGGTTGACTTGAGGAGCTCACTGTAGTCGTCTACGTCTAGGTTTCCCAGAGTGACAGGTTATGGGCCTTTCCCTACTCTGATTCCTTGGACTATTCGACGCGTGTCGACCTTTTTTCTCTTGCCATCAGGCTTGGACTCGCCTGGACCCCTGAATCGCCGCATTATCGCCTTCACGGTTTTCCTCATCCGTTCTCGCGCGTTTTAGGTACGGCAGACGTACATTCCTGCCCACATCTGCCATCTCACGGACGATTTTCCTGTGCAGACGCGGAACGACACGCATATACTCGCACTTTCCATACTCGATCACCATGTACCGCACTCCGAACCAGCCTCAGCACCCGACAGTCAACGGCGACACCGGCGAGATACCAGCGAACGTCACAGCGACCGGATCAGTCGACCAACACGCGCGCACTCGTCGTCACAGGACCGCCCAACCGAACTTGCAAGAGCAGCGGCCCAACGGCGACGCGACTTTCCAGCCTACCCCTTTCGGCGGCGTGTCTGTTCCCGCGGATCCTTTTTACCCTACATCTGTTTCGCAACAATTTCCTCTTTACAATACCACTCCTCATGGCTTCCCTGCTCAACTCCCTGATCCTTACATTGCCGCGCAGCGATATGGGTACCAAGGTTTTAATAACCCGCGTCCTCATATTTACACGCGTCAGGGACAGCAGGCGTCGCCGCCTTACTACGTACCGCCGGGAACTGTCCCGTTTTTTCCTTCTAATGACCCTTCTGTTGCCTTCCAGCAGCCGTTCTATACGTACCAGTACCCTTACCCGGCTCAGCCCATCCACGTTCCTCTCCATCACCCGGCTCAGCCGAATATTTCCATTCCGCATGTACAAAATCCTTATCCTGTAAACCACCCGGCTCAGCCGAATAATCCTCATCATCATCATCAACCGGCGCAGCCGAATAATCCTCCTCCGCCTCCTCCGATTCCTCGTCATACTCGCCCTGTTCCACCTGCACCTGCTACTACCAATGTTCCCCAAATTCCTCAGCCCGTAGCTCCGATTATACATATAGACCCTTCGCTTTTACGTCTCGATTCTTCTCCTTCTTTCTCTACTGCATCCGCGGGACACATCACAAAGCTTGCAGGACGGAAAAACTGGATTGCGTGGCATCGCCCGACGGCCCAACTGCTTCTTCAATACTCGGTCTGGAATCTTGTGTGCGACGAGCCAACGCCCGATGAGTTGCGCGCTGGTACGGTTCCGCCTCAACGTCGACCTGTGTATCCGCCAATGTTACCGGACAACTTCTCGGATGCTGAACTGGCGGCGTACAATGCATGGGCGAAGAAGGATGCCACTGCTCAGCAGATCCTTACCGCCGCGCTCTCCTCGAACCTCTACCTCTCCCTGCCATCGGTCGAGGATACTCCTGATCTCAACGCGCGCACGCTATACAACTACCTTCGCACGACGTATGGAATTTCTGATGTTATTACTGGCTATGATCTCCGCGAGTCCATTCGCAACTTCCAGTGTCTTGTTGGCCTGGATGCGACGGACAAGTACATCGAGAAGTGGAGGACGACGGTCTCTGCACTTATCTCCGCGGGTTATCCCATCATCTGGACGGAGATACTCATCAACTTCGCCAAGAACATTTACCAGCACTACGTTTTCTCTACCATCAGGAGCGATATTACCAACGCTTGCACAAAGACCCCTCATATCGTCAACCAAGCATACTTCACTCGAATCTGCCAAGACCTCCACGCCACTGCGACCCTCCATTACTCTAGATCCAACACCTCGACGACGAATCCCATCACTCAGCGCTCTCAATCAAATCCCAACTCCCGTCCTGCTCAGCCAGACTCCGCTGCCAACGGAACCTCTGCGCCTCCAGCACCGGACCAGAGAGAGTCGCGTCCTCGAGATGATCGCAGTCGGAACCCGGCGGCGAGGCCTGGGGGTGGTCGTGCCTATGTGGCGGAAGAAGTAGACCCATTGGATGATTTGGATCCTGATGCAGATGTACCAGACATAGATGAACCTGTTGCCGCTTTCGCCTCAAATGACGACATGATTTTCTCGTACGTGTCGTTCGTTGCCGCCGCTGTTGAGCCTTCTCCACCCGGTACGGAATATTTCGACGCCATGGACATTCCCGAGGTTCGAGATATCGCGGCCCGATGTTCGTGCCTTGCAGACTCAGGCTGCTCTCTCCATATCTTCCGCGAGCGCTCGGCTTTCTGGACATATGAGGATGATGATTCTGTTCGCATTAAGACAGCGAACTGTGGCATACTTCCAACGGCTGGTCGTGGTGAAGTACGCCTCCGCGTCCGTGCTATCGATGGTCGCCATGTCGTTCTTATCCTTCATGACTGCGTGCATGCTCCCCAGGTCCCAATCAATCTTCTGTCTGTTGGTGCTCTTACAGAACGCGGCATGTCATTACTCTTTGGACGTCAGTTCACGCGCTTCTATTTCCCCCGTGCTCACGACACATTGAGTCGCGTCGTCTTCGCTGCACGGGTAGTCAAACGTCTTACGTTTCTCCATGCGGCTACTCTGTCCCCTCCCTCTGATTCGTCTCTTGATCCCTCCGACGACATCGTATTTGCTGGCATGCCGGAGCCTTTTGTCAAGCTCAAAGATGACTGGTTCACCTGGCATTGTCGTTTCTACCATCCAGGGAAGCAAGCGACGACTGAGATGCTGACTGGCTCGTATGCCACCGGTATCAAGTGGGACGGAAAGATCATGAATTGCGAGTGTCCTTCATGCATCATGGGGCGTTATCCGGCTTCTCCATATGAGAATAACGCAAAGCGCGCAGAAAATCCTTGTGACCTCGTCCATCTCGACACGTGTGGGCCGTACCCAGTCCTTTCCCCACGCAAGGAGCAGTACTTCATAGCTCTCCTTGACGATAAGACGAATTGGGGTGAGGCGACCCCCGTTCGTCATAAATCGGACGTCTTCACTGTCTATCTTGACTTTGAGGCAGCAATTGAACTTGAGATGGGTCGCCCTATAAAGGCTGTTCGCTCTGATGGCGCGAAGGAGTTCACCCATGGGGATCTTGGTGCTCATCTTCGTGCCCGTGGTATCCAGCATCAGGTCACGGTACCCTACGCGCATCAGCAGAATGGAAAAATCGAACGTTTCATTCAGACCATCGAAGCCCACGCGCAAACACTGATGGTCCACGCGGGATTACCTGCTAGCTTCTGGGCGGACGCGGTTTCCACAGCCGCCTACCTCTTTGTCCGCCTTCCTTCATCTACTCTCCCAAAGAACGTCACCGCCTTCGAGATGAGGAAGGGACGTAAACCTGATCTCTCGAACCTTCGAGTGTGGGGGTGTCAGGTGTACGTCAATTACAAGAAGGAAGAACGCAAAAAGGGTGGCCCGAAAGGATATGAAGCCATCTTTGTTGGATATCCGGAGAACTCCGTTGGGTGGATCGTGAGAGATCTGAAAGGCGCGTATCACACGGTGAACCACGCGGTGTTCAACGAGTCCAGCCCTGGCAAGCTGAGCTCGAAGGCTACCTTTCTAGATGTTCCATTTCAGACCCCCGACGAAAATGGTGATCTCCCCATCGCGTTACGCAAGCCTAAGCGCTCTTTGAAGAACGACATATCTCCAGCTGGACTTGTTGCGCTTCAGGCAGGATATCAAGAGACTCTCGATCTCCTCCAGAGTACTCGATTCGTCCACGCTGGATTACCCCTTCCCTCCCCAGAGATGATCTCCGACTATTCAGCGCTGTTCTGTCTTGAAGAGATTCTTCCCTCTCAGGATGATTCATTCGCATCCCTCGAGTATGAATTCATCACATCATACCCGACGGCGTTCCTTTCCAATATTTCTTCCCGTTCGCGCACTTGGGATCTCTCGAGACCTGCGGCGACGTATCATGAGGCCCTGGCAAGGCCGGATGCGGAGACCTGGAAACACGCTATGCAGGAAGAAATCGAAGCGATGCGGAAGAATGCTGTATTTGAAGAAACCACCTTACCGAAGGGCCGGCACCCCATCGGTATGAAATGGGTCTTCGACTACAAGCGACATCAGGACACGAATCAAATCGAACGCTACAAGGCACGCCTGGTCGCACATGGACACAGGCAAGGACCTGAAGACTGGAAGAATTCTTATGCTCCTGTGGCGAAGATGGTTAGCATTCGGGGATGTATCGCGTACGCGGCGAAGCATGACTTGGAACTCTACACGTTTGACATCAAGACTGCTTTTCTCAACGCGCCATTATCTGACATCATCTACATGAAGCAGATACCCGGCTTCCCTCTACCAGATCCCACGACGGTCCTACGCTGCAAACGCGCGATATACGGCTTGAAGCAGGCTGGTTATGAATGGTTCAATGAGCTTTCTTCCACCCTTCGAGCCATCGGTCTTCACCCCTCGCCTGTTGACAACGCTGTCTTCCATGGATCTTGGACGTCCCCTCCAGATGAATCCGTTCTTTTTCCCCCCGACCAGAATCGCGTCTTCGCTACCATCCCTGTCCATGTTGACGATGGTCTCGTTGTCACCAACAGTCCTTCCCTCTACGCGTGGATCATCAAGCAAATTCGCCTCAAATACGAAGTCAAAGATCTAGGTCCTGCAACACGTTATCTCGGTATCACCATCACTCGCGACCGTCCTTCCCGAAAGATTTTCCTCTCCCAAGAACACTTTACGATAGATTTACTTACTACTTACAATATGCTTACCTGTACTATATCCCCTGTTCCCCTCCGCACACGTCTCCACCTACTCCCCGAAGCCCCTCCAAACGCTCTCCCCGATATCCCTGATGATCAGCTCACTGGATACTACCAAGCACTCGTTGGATCCATCCTCTACCTTGCGCTTACGACTCGCCCAGACATTGCATACGCTGCCATGGCGCTTGGCCAATTCAACTCCAACCCCAAGCGTGCCCATATCCTTGCGGCGAAAGGTGTCCTTCGCTACCTCTCCGGCACGCGATTCTACGCCCTTGAATATGGTTCCGACTACCTCAAGGAACGCGTTGGCCCAGATGCCTTACCCCGTGGTGATGCTACTTTCACTGATGCAGACTGGGCGACCGACGAGAGTGACCGGAAGAGTATATCGGGATACGCTGTCTTCATGCACAACGCGTTGATCTCCTGGTCTTCCGTTAAGCAGCGTACAACGGCTCTCTCCTCCACGGAGTCGGAGTACATGGCTATGACTCATGGCATGAAGGAGACCATTTGGCTTCGTCTCTTCACGACCACCTACCAAATTCCCATCCCAAAACCATTCCCGATGCTTGCCGACAACCAAGGTTCTCTCGACACTGCCTCGAAGCCGTCCAATACCGCGCGCATGAAACACATCGACATTCGCTATCACTTCATACGCGAACATTTATCCTCGGGTGCTTTCCGTACGTCCTGGATCAGCACCGCTGACATGACCGCGGATATCTTCACGAAGGCATTGGACCCTCTACTACACAAGAAGCACTGCATATACTTGGGTTTAGTGGATAGATCTTCCAGCTCGGAAGATGGGGGTGTGTCGGCGTAGGAGCCTTGGGTTATCTTCCGGCTGGTGTTCCGATCGAGCACGTGGGCGTGTCCATTAGGGATCGACGTGGGCGTTCTATCTCCTCAGTCTCTGACCACCATCATCGGTTGACTTGAGGAGGTATGTTCGCATTTCATTCATCTCATTACCTAGTACTTACTCTATACCAGCTCACTGTAGTCGTCTACGTCTAGGTAATACAGTCTCTGACCACCATCATCGGTTGACTTGAGGAGCTCACTGTAGTCGTCTACGTCTAGGTTTCCCAGAGTGACAGGTCCAGCTGTACATCTGAACCCTCTAGATATCTGGGGATATTGCTGAGACATCCGCGGACAAGTGCGACAATGTCCAGCTGTACATCTGAACCCTCTGGATATCTGCGGATATCGCTCAGACATTCGCGGACATGTGTGGCAATGTCCAGCTGTACGTTCGAACCCTCTGGATATCTGCAGATATTGCTCAGAGATCTGCGGACATGTGATGCAATGTCCACCTGAATGTCTGAACCCTTTGGAAACACTCAGACACCTGTGGATATTGCTGAGACATCCGCGGACAAGTGCGGCAATGTCCAGCTGTACATCTGAACCCTGTGGATATCTGCGGATATCGCTCAGACATCCGCGGACATGTGCGGCAATGTTCAGCTGTAGATCCGAACCCTCTGGATATCTGCAGATATTGCTCAGAGATCTGCGGACATGTGAAGCAATGTCCACCTGATGTCTGAACCCTTTGGAAATGCTCAGACACCTGTAGATATTGCTGAGACATCCGCGGACAAGTGCGGCAATGTCCAGCTGTACATCTGAACCCTCTGGATATCTGGGGATATCGCTCAGACATCCGCGGACATATGTGGCAATGTCCAGCTGTACGTTCGAACCCTGTAGATATCTGAGGATATCGCTCAGACATCCGCGGACATGTGCGGCAATGTCCAGCTGTAGATCCGAACCCTCTGGATATCTGCAGATATTGCTCAGAGATCTGCGGACATGTGAAGCAATGTCCACCTGATGTCTGAACCCTTTGGAAATGCTCAGACACCTATAGATATTGCTGAGACATCCGCGGACAAGTGCGGCAATGTCTAGCTGTACATCTGAACCCTCTAGATATCTGGAGATATTGCTGAGACATCCACGGACATGTGCGGCAATGTCCAGCTGTACATCCGAACCCTCTGGATATCTGCAGATATTGCTCGGAGATCTGTAGACATGTGATGCAATATCCACCTGAATGTCTGAACGCTTTGGAAACACTCAGACACCTGTGGATATTGCTGAGACATCCGCGGACAAGTGCGGCAATGTCCAGCTGTACATCTGAACCCTGTGGATATCTGCGGATATCGCTCAGACATCCGCGGACATGTGCGGCAATGTCCAGCTGTAGATCCGAACCCTCTGGATATCTGCAGATATTGCTCAGACACCTGCAGATATTGCTCGGAGATCTGCGGACATGTGAAGCAATGTCCACCTGAATGTCTAAACGCTTTGGAAACACTCAGACACCTGTGGATATTGCTGAGACATCCGCGGACAAGTGCGACAATGTCCAGCTGTACATCTGAACCCTCTGGATATCTGCGGATATCGCTCAGACATCCGCGGACATGTGTGGCAATGTCCAGCTGTACGTTCGAACCCTCTGGATATCTGCAGATATTGCTCAGAGATCTGCGGACATGTGAAGCAATGTCCACCTGATGTCTGAACCCTTTGGAAATGCTCAGACACCTGTAGATATTGCTGAGACATCCGCGGACAAGTGCGGCAATGTCCAGCTGTACGTTCGAACCCTCTGGATATCTGCAGATATTGCTCGGAGATCTGCGGACATGTGATGCAATGTCCACCTGAATGTCTGAACCCTTTGGAAACACTCAGACACCTGTGGATATTGCTGAGACATCCGCGGACAAGTGCGGCAATGTCCAGCTGTACATCTGAACCCTGTGGATATCTGCGGATATCGCTCAGACATCCGCGGACATGTGCGGCAATGTCCAGCTGTAGATCCGAACCCTCTGGATATCTGCAGATATTGCTCAGACACCTGCAGATATTGCTCGGAGATCTGCGGACATGTGAAGCAATGTCCACCTGATGTCTGAACCCTTTGGAAATGCTCAGATACCTGTAGATATTGCTGAGACATCCGCGGACAAGTGCGGCAATGTCCAGCTGTACGTTCGAACCCTGTAGATATCTGCGGATATTGCTCAGACATCCACGGACATGTGCGGCAATGTCCAGCTGTACATCCGAACCCTCTGGATATCTGCAGATATTGCTCAGAGATCTGCGGACATGTGAAGCAATGTCCACCTGATGTCTGAACCCTTTGGAAATGCTCAGACACCTGTAGATATTGCTGAGACATCCGCGGACAAGTGCGGCAATGTCCAGCTGTACGTTCGAACCCTCTGGATATCTGCAGATATTGCTCGGAGATCTGTAGACATGTGATGCAATATCCACCTGAATGTCTGAACGCTTTGGAAACACTCAGACACCTGTGGATATTGCTGAGACATCCGTTGACAAGTGCGGCAATGTCCAGCTGTACGTCTGAACCCTGTGGATATCTGCAGATATTGCTCGGACATCTGCGAATATTGCTCGGAGATCTGTGGACATGTGAATCAATGTTCACCTGAATTGTGGATATTGCTGAGACATCCGCGGACATGTGCGACAATGTCCAGCTGTACATCTGAACCCTCTGGATATCTGCGGATATCGCTCAGACATCCGCGGACATGTGTGGCAATGTCCAGCTGTACGTTCGAACCCTCTGGATATCTGCAGATATTGCTCGGAGATCTGCGGACATGTGATGCAATGTCCACCTGAATGTCTGAACCCTTTGGAAATGCTCAGACACCTGTGGATATTGCTGAGACATCCGCGGACAGGTGCGGCAATGTCCAGCTGTACATCTGAACCCTCTGGATATCTGCGGATATCGCTCAGACATCCGCGGACATGTGTGGCAATGTCCAGCTGTAGATCCGAACCCTCTGGATATCTGCAGATATTGCTCAGAGATCTGCGGATATGTGAAGCAATGTCCACCTGAATGTCTGAACCCTTTGGAAACGCTCAGACACCTGTGGATATTGCTGAGACATCCGCGGACACGTGCGGCAATGTCCAGCTGTACATCTGAACCCTGTGGATATCTGCGGATATCGCTCAGACATCCGCGGACATGTGTGGCAATGTCCAGCTGTACATCTGAACCCTCTGGATATCTGCAGATATCGCTCGGAGATCTGCGGACATGTGAAGCAATGTCCACCTGAATGTCTGAACTCTTTGGAAACGCTCAGACACCTGTAGGTATTGCTCAGACGTCCTAAAACAATGTCTATCTATATTCAGGCTCTCTGGATATTGCTTGAACTCATGTAAGAACAAGAGAAGCCATGCCCATTTATATATTAGACTTTCCTATTCAAAATTCCTATCCTTTAAATTTTAGATTTTTTACCTACTTTTATATTATGTAATTTATCATTATATTTCTCAATTATTTTACCTCATATTTCTTTAATTTTCTACTATTGATATTCTAATCCTTTGAAATAATTATTCTATTAAATCTCTTGAATTTTCTCTCATATTTTCTATATCATAAATCTACTATAAAACTTAAACTATCTTCTGCTACAATATATTCAATTACTACTTCTATAAAAACGCAAAGATGTTACTGAATATATCTGAATTCTGTATTTCAATTTTTTTACTATAATCTTTTGTATTATTTCATAATCATTTCTATCATTTCTTCTAATATAGGAAATACACTATATATCTTAGATTATTTCCCTTAATTCTGAAATTTACTTTTATAAAAAATTCAAAACCTATTTTTTAATACAGTCTCTAATATACTATTTAATATTGCTTGTAAAAATATCTCAAATAATTCTGTAAAATTTTGTAATTCTGGATTTCAGATTTTGTATACATTATTATAGAGCTTTTTTCAGTTATTCTTTTACCTCTATTTCAGTCTAAAAACTCAAAATCTGAGTTTTACATTTTCTAGTTAAATTTAAGTCTTAAAAATCTTAAAAGTATTTCTATTAATCTTGCAATAAAACTCTTAAATTATTTTACCGATTTTCTACCTACTTTCTTACTATAATATATAGTTCATAATTTAAAAGAATTCTTTTAAATTTTTAACTTAAAAAAAAGGTATAAAATGCATAGAATTTTTTACCGATAATTTTACCTCAGAATCTGAAATCTTCAAGCAGTGTATCCGACTCCAGTAGGACTAGAGATGGACGGTACTGCATCCCAAGGAGAGACGTCTGGGTAAGTCAATACGATGTTTAGGTCAACGGAACGAGTAACTGACGATGGAAGCATGCCGCGTATATGGCTCAGAGCAGCTCGACACAGCGATTTCCATAAACTGGAACCCAAACCCCGTCCCGCACTATGAAATGTGGGGAGACCAGAATTACGAAGCTGAAAACATGTATGGGCTAGCCTGGGATGCCCTGCCGCTTTTTAACAATGCGGCTCCATTTGAGTACACAGTTCCGTAGTCAATAATTCCTTGTATTGGCCGGAGACTTTGTAGTACCTTGCTTGTATCATCAGTAACTGATTACTATCACCCAAGTCTGTCTGAGAAGAATGACCGCTGATTGTCAAACATGAGATAGCGATTTCAAGATAAAGAGCGACAATTTGAGAGAAGACGCCGCATCCCGTTGCAGTAAAACTAAGCAAGAAGACCGGTAAAAGCATCAGGCATCATTCACACAGGACTAGGCCGCGGGTATGGTTTACATTTTGTAATTGCAAGTATAACTCGTACCAACAGGCGGTGCGGGAAAGCGACGTGGGCGTGCACAGTACGTAGGTACAACGAAGAGGGATAGTCTGTCCGAGGGATAGGAAAAAATGGAGCAAAAGAGTGTATGGGATTGGCTATTCCGACGCGTCGAAGACTACCTCCTTGACGTCGAGATTGTAGACGGGCGGACTCTCAACGGGTTGCGTGGCATCGACAAAGTAATAGTCGACGGCACGAGTTTGACGGCGGTGGGTAAGGGCACGATAAGAAAGTAGACCAATGAGGAAGAAGAATCGGAGGATGACGCCAATTCCGCAGCCTGGAAGACGAATAATGTTAGAAGGAAACGTGCGCCGACAAGGAGGATACGCACCGAGAACAAAAGCGACTGCGCGTCCTTCCCAAGGCCCGAGGGACAGAAGCGCATTGTGGAGGCGATCCGCGACGGTTTTCGTCTCAACGCTGTAATCAGATGTTACGAGCTTGATCCTATCGCCGCCCTTGGTGTACCCCATCATAGTCGCAGCATCGAACGAGATGCGAGTGGGAGGGGCGCTGACGTTTGCAACGGGAGCAACAGCAGCTGCGTCAATGGTGGAGATGAGATCCAATCCTAGAGCCTGGCGGAAGGCGTTGGCAATGGAGATGGACTTGCTGTGGGCGGGGCAAGGACGCCGCGTGTCGTGGTTAGCGCTACTGCGGATTACGCCCGCCTCGAACGGTGGCGGCAGCAGTGGCTTGGTGTACTGGATGGGCTCGGAAAGAATGACTATGCGCGTTGGCGCGGCACTGACTGGAATGCGCGTAAATTAGTTGGAAATGTAGGGCGCGGATGAACGTACCTAACGCCGCTGCTACGAAAGCAGTGAATAGGCCGGTGGAGAGCTTCATTCTGGGAGAATGCTGAGTCGGAGTAGCGCCTTATCGGCAATAGTCCAGTTAATAGTAGTAGTAGTGGTTAAGCAGCGTTTCGCGAGGGGACAGTATAGTCCTCTTATTCGATCAGGCCCCTTTCGTCTGCTTCTTCTTCTTCTTGGTGCCGGCGACGAAAAAGGTCAGTTTCGATCAGGGATGTACGGCTACTTTTAGCCTCGGTAATCAAGATATCCGCTTCATCGCGCCCAGGTCGGGTGCGCCTTTCTTCATTCGGATTGACAGTTGACAGTCCCCATCGATGGCTTAATCGATGTGAACTCTGCGAGGGTAACGCCCTTAATTAAAAGATGCTGCCGAACGTGGCTATGTGGCTGGCCCCGGTCGCGCTCTAAACACTGGGCATACGCGATACCTCGACGCGACGCGACGGCTGTGAGCCTAATAGCGGCTGTGTACTACTTGTAATTTTTCGTTGATTTTAGGATAACTTGGATGTTTGTTTTCTTTCGCCACTCAGTGAAATGTGATCGCTCCGCCTCTTACCTCCTACCATCATCTCAGTATGGATATCTCTCTCCTTCTGAACAGCGACACCCCCGTTTCCTCTGCGAACGCGTCAACACCTGTCACAAATTCCCACTCTAGTGCCATTCCTGATACCTATGTTGATATCGCTGCCTTGATGAACAACCTCCAGAATCACTTTCACTCACAGCAAAACCGCGCGCTAGCTCCTCAAGAAGTCGCTGAAGACTTGCGTTCCATTCTGGACAGATCAACTTTGACAGGTTCTCGTGACGGATCACCCACTTCGCTGCCTTCATCTTCCAGCGAATCCTCTCATTCCTTGCTGTCTTCGCGATCCTCGCTGTCCTCCTCCAGTTCCGCGCGCCGCTCACCAGTCTCAAGACCTTCCTTGCCGCTTATCGAGTTCAACGTTCCCATAAACAGGAAGACGCGCCTCTCTAAATTGTTGCGTATCGACGATGAAGCTGACACTCCCGAATATCCGGAGACAAGCACGATTGATCCTGTAGGATACCTCCATCGACTAGATCCTACAACCTGGGTTATACTGTACTATTTCGACCTTGTCTTCATGGGGCGTTATGTGTTATGCATACTCTTCACAGATGTTACTCTTCATTCAGGGTCCAATTTCCTTATATGGGCAGGCGGGAGCGGCGGCAACAGCCGCCGCGCTAAAAAATTTCCTTTTTGGGCCTTACCTGGGGCCCGATTTTGGCCGTTATGCATTATGGTACCCTCAACTCTTCATTTCACAGGCCTCCGTTATGCGTTATGCGAAGATAAGGTCGAAATAGTACAGTACCTGTACACAACAACGCCTACTCGTGGGGATACCCTCAAGGCTCGGAGACTGAAGAGCGTGGCAAGCCCATCTTCCACCCTCTGCTCAAGGACGACAAAGGAAACCTCGTTCCTTGCAAGCGCTCACACGGCACATGTACGTGCTTCTTATTAACTTGTTAATTCGCGCACTACAGCAGTTATAGGTCAAGGAATCAAAGTGTGCCCGTTCAACAAGAGTCCTAGTCTTGAAGAACGACATACGTCTGCGTCTGCTAGAGACCTCAACGAGTCCGACGCGAGTCAGACTCGCGATCCGGGACGTGAGTACTCACGTCCAAAAAGGTCCTGCTCAGACTCGCGTCGCACTCGACTCGCGATGACTCGTGAGTATCTGCGAGTCCACTCGCGAGTCATCGCCTCGAGTCCGAGTCACCTCGGATACTCGTGAGTACTCGCGAGTCCGTACAGCCGTACACCCCCCAGTATTCATGCCCAGTGAGCATCCCCGGGCAATGGCACGGGGACACTCAGCTGTGCATGAGGTAGGGTGGGGGGTGGTAGCTGTAGGAAGGGGTGGTGGTGGAGGGGTGGTGGTGAGATGGCGGGAGAGTGGTGAGATGGCGGGAGAGTGGTGAGATGGCGGGAGAGTGGTAGCAGAGGAGGAAGATGGAGGTGGTGGTAGTAGTCCTGATACAAAGAAAAACTCACCTGTCTCCTGTTCTCCTGCGCAATCTCACTGTCCACCTAACGCGACACAATCCTGCCACAACCGCTGGCCACCCGATGCGACACAATCCCGCCACGACCGCTGGCCACCTAACGCAACAGCGTTACCTCCTCCCGCAAACTGTCCCGGTCGCGATTGTCGTCCTGGGCCTGGTCGTCGTCCTAGTCGTAGTAGTCGTAGTAGTCGTCCTGGTCCTGGTCGTCGTTGTGTCCTATGCTGCTTCACGGAGACAGCAGCAGCAGGCCCGGCACAAAGCCGAGGCCAGAAACACACCTCACAGCTGTCTGACAATCGTCAGGACAGCAGAGGCGACAATCGTCGCGCTCTGGGATGTGGTGATGGTGGTAAGATAGAGAGAGTTAGCATCCGATTAGACGCTTACGCGTCGCTTCGGGACTCGGCCCGAGTCGCCGGATCTGGCGAAATTGTTGCGTAGAGCTCGTTTGAGCCACGCAAGGGTCCGTTTGAGTTGCTAAAAATTTGTAAATTAAGATAAAATACATACCTAAATATTTGCGAGTCATTGTGTGATGACTCGTGGTCCGCAGATGGATACTCAGACCCGCGACCAGACTCGCGAGTACGTGACTCGCGAGTCACACGAGTGCGAACGCCGAGGTGCCCGAGGCGAGTCGAGTCACCAGATGACTCGGTGACTCGGTGACTCGTTGAGGTCTCTAGCGTCTGCTGACGACGTATCTGTTCGCCTTGCCACTGAACGCCATCATCGACTGGAATCAGGTCCAAACTCTGAGTTCTTTCAACGTACTCAAGCAATCATTATGTCTTTACTAAAACTGGGTTGTCGCGACGAAGAGTCACAAGGCGAATCCGGCGAATCCGGTCCTGTCGACAGCCTGCGCGCTCATCATCGATTTCTCCAACGTGGCTACATCGACAAGGTTACTCGCTGCACCGGCAAGATCCAATTCAGTCACGACTTTGAAGGAAAACCGCTTCTTCAGTAAGTAATTCATTTGTGAATCTGTACCGTCTCTTCTAACTAATGTACAGCTGTGAACACTACAAGGCAACGTCAACTCGCTCACACTACGTCCAGTATATCGATGAAGGCTTCTACGATGTCGACTATCTGGAGGCGTATTTCTCTGGTGATATCGAGGAGACAAGACTTATCGAACTTGCTGCTGCTGATAATGGCTACGGACCTCTCGCATCCTGTACGACAATCACGAATATGTCCAGCCGTCGTCGACATTGTCGTAAGTTTGTTGAGCCTTTGTATATGAATATCAACCTGATAAGGCAACAGCATTTCCCCACCGTCACAAGGATGGTTCGTTCAAGCAGCCACTTATGGCTCGACAATGCTGTAATGTTAAATTCCGCCTATTCGAACCGCTGGAGGAATATCAAGAATGCTGTCCCTACGTCTTTGTCTCCTTCTCTGGCGAGCATACTCATCCGCCTCCGCTACCGCTGAACACTCCTCGACGTATCCGTCGCGACATATTTGACATTCTCTACTCTATTGGAGAAGACTTGGTTGACTTGACGCCTCGGCGACTCCTCCGGAACACTGTTCTGTGTCGATACATCAGTTCTCACTGTGGTGACCTGCCAAACGCAACTCTTGGAGATGTACACGTTTCGCTAGCTAACCGCGCCCACCTTGCCATGTATATACGTCAAGCAAAGGCTCGTGTATATCCACATGGATCTGGCTGGAAAGGTAAGCACTCAGATGTCTTCGCAAATAAGTCTTAATCGTTTCCAAAGGTGCTCTTCACATGTATAAGATTGAGCCGGAAATCTATCCCGTCGAAGCACGCTACATCCGCAACATCATCGAGTTCAGTCTGAATGGCGCTCCAATCAAGATCATCGTGTGCATGACACCAGATGCCAGTCGGCGGTTCAAGAACGCGCAGCGAATACAATGTGATACCTCTTATAAGCGAATCGTTGGATTTCGAGAGCTGGTAATCGGACATTGGGACAGAGACTCTCACATCAGTCCGTCTGTTCTCTCATCTGTGTACTATGATTAACAACTTGTTAGGCCTTGTATTCTGTCGAATGTACATCAACAGTGAGACTGCGGAAGCGCATGAGGCAGGTTTCGTAGAAGTGGATCGGCTCATTGAACTGGATACTGGCAGTGGATTGAAGTGGCGACATCTGGATGCCAAGTCTCTGACTGACTTTGTAGGTACTATTCTGGGGATTACGGGCGACCAAGGCGGCGGCCAGTCAAAAGGTATGTGGCAAGCCTTCAATTAACCTCTACTAGACATCCATAGGGATTGGACTCTATCTCGTCAAGGCAGCACGGAAGCGGGCACTGAAATACGACTTGTCTGAGCCTCATCGACTTATACAGGAACTTGGGCCGTACGAACACCTTCATCGTATCTATCGACTTTGCCGAACACATGCCAAGCGCAACATTCGAGAGAGTAGTGTTCCCCAGAGCGTTCGTAACGATATGCGCAGCCTTTTATGTGTGCGGCATGAGAATTGGGATGCTACGATTGCACGTATCTGTGAGGTAGGGGGAAGACTGGTCGTGGTAAGGAAGATTCATCTTTTATAACCTTATCTCTCATCGTTGCATTAGATTGGGTCTTCAACAAGCAGGCCAGCGGGTTCGCCTTTGAAGCCATGTGCTGGGAAAAAAGCAAGATCCCCCTTGAAGTTTGGCTTAGCGGCGACCGTGACGACAATCTCATCGAGTCAAGTCACTTTGATGTCAACCAGGATGGACGCCACTGCTCCCTGGTCGCAGGATTGGAGAAGGGGAGGCGATTTGACAGCATGAAGATGCAATCCATCAAGGTAACATTCTTGTATCGTCTTCACGCTCACAAACTCATTTGCGTTGCAGGCCATCGAGCAATGGAACGTAAGGCCATCATACAAGAGTGGCAGCGCAGTGGAAAGCCAAGAACGGTCCCTCAAACGTCTCCGTAAGTGTCAAGTTCCTGTTCACTTGAGGAGTTCCGACTTGGTTCTGCAGAACTTGCGCGCGCTCATGCCCTTGAAGCTGAGGATGCCAAAATCGAGTCATACAACGCCAAGTTCGACGATGCCAAGTCCAAGTGGTTCAAGGCCAAAGCGACCTACATCGAGCGCCAAGCAAAGCTCCGCAATGCTAATACTCAGCGACAGATCGAGATAGCGACAAAATCCATTCAGACGGCGCGGGACTCAATCGAGAGAGAGGCGCGTAATTGGAGGGAAATCGTCAATACTGTTACTACTCTTCCTCGGGGATCAGGTAAACGTAGGGCTCTAACTTTTACGGATGTTCAATTCTAGTTGTATTGCATGCAATGTATTTTTTTCTCTGAATTCGCAGAAGTCGGTGGGGCATGTTCGTGGATGACTCTCGTCAAACGCGTTCGACAGCGCTGTGGTAGGTATCCTTGTTAGCGCTGACCTTGCACATAAACACTTTGACCAGCGTTCCAAGCATCGAAGAATGTCCGACATCACGTTACGGGCCAAGTGCTGGCAGTGGACGAGTCCACGGCCAATGTAAGGTGTTGTCAGCTCTGGAGATGGATTGATGTAGACAGAAATTGCTAACAAAACCCATCGCATAATTCAAATTTCACAAGAGCACAGAACGGATGAACCTTGGGTCTGTATTTACTATTTTGAATCCTATAGTGAAGCCATGCACGTCGTAATGTGAATATTGGGATCCGTAGAACTAGCGATGTCTATCTACATGCCTCCCAATGCTGCGTCGTCGGTGTCTGTCGGTGTATCAGGCCACTCCGAACTTCATTCTGAAGAGACTTACTAAGCCGGGGTTATATTCAAGGGCCTCATAACCCCGGATTAGTCACCTGGCTGGATGTCGAGGAGGTGAGTATACAGAAGCCGCCTACAGAACATTTAGATTATGAAGCCAGAAGAGGGGGGGCAAACGAACCTTCTCGGCGACGGCATACACAGACTGCAAGATAGCGACGGACAACATGAAGGGGAAGACGCCTGCATCAACAACACGGACGTTCACGAGACCATACACCTTGAGTGAGTTTGAGACGACACCTCCCATCTCCTGTAGAGCCATGGCGGTGGAGCCAAGGTAATGAGCAGTGGACTACATGAAGACTCAAGTCAGGTCTTGGGAGCAAAATACGATAGACAACGTACACCCGTGCCTGTCGTATACGCCATAGTCTTGAACGACTCGGCGAAAGCCCCCCCGCCGGAGCGGGTAGTCTTGACATTGCGCGCGACGCGCGTACGTGATCTTGGCGGTGGGGTCGTGTCCGAGGGTACAGTCGAACGTCTCGCCGGTGATAACATCATTGAGGATGGTGGTCTGCGAGACGAAGCAATCGTCCATGATGACGCGCACGGAGCCGGGGCGGTATTCACTAGTGTTCTTGACTTGGCACTATGCATAGTGAGATGTGAAGAAGGAGGATTTACCCACAAGAATAACCGAGGATCTGCACGGGGAACAGTCACATACGAAAATGTGCACTCAAACGGCAACACGGCGACCGCGACCTGGTGTTCCACGCCGTCGCTGGGAATCGTTGCTTTACCGTCCACGGCGAACAACATGGCGAGCCGGGTTTCAGTCACGGTTGTACGAGCATCTGATAGTAGCAGAAGGACTTCTTCAAATGCATCGTCAACAGATTCCTGTGACGGGGACGGTAGGTGGTGGCAGTTGAATTTGCTGTGCCGGGGAGGATCCAAACAGTGGCGGGTACTGAGTCGCGATTAGTGGGAGAGTCGATGTCAAGCGTGTAATTCGATCCATAGCTAGGGTGCTGTAACATGAGTGCCGACCCCCAAAACCAATCGTTGAACATCGCTGGCGGAGGCTATCTCGTGTATGTCGACGATGGAAGAGCAGAGAAAAGCCGAGAGCGGAGCCATATAGAAGATGGGAGTCAGGCCACAAGGACGTCAATCCAAAGATGGTGGCATCGCGTCGTTGTCGTATAAGTCGCGACAAGGAGGTCGAAGGGTTGGATGGCCATGTATCATCGCCCATAAACACGGTCTATTGTCGAGTTAATGTAGAAGCGAACCCGAAGAGGAAGGAACACGTACCGTTTTATTCGCTAGTCGTTTGAGTCGAAAGAAGGACAGTGATGCTAAAGACGCATTCTTTCCACACAAATGTAAACCTGTAAAAAGGTGCCAGTCAGGCAACGCGTAGTGGTGGGGAGATGAGGACAGGAAGAAATACTCTGAAAAGTCAGCTTCAGCACTGGGCTTTGGAAGTAGGCTCAAGGTCGGCCCGCTGTCGACAGAGCCGCAGTGCTGAAGAAGGCTTTGCGGTGTATGAAAGGAAAGAGGGGAGGAAAGGGAGAAAGGCACAAGAGAAAATGGAACTCACCCTTCATTCATGCAAACCCGTTGTTAAATCGGGCTGCAAACATTTAATTTTCTTGAGGCGGCTGGGTGGGAATGAAGCGCGCTCGTCAGTCAAGTAACAAGTTGTAGGCAACGCTCACCAGTTATCTCAGGGTGCTACAAGCCGAGGCCGTTGCGGGTGAGAATCGCGGGCATGGAGTCTGGACAGCAGAGACACGACGAAGGGTAAGAACAATGTAAAAGAGCTCGGGGACGCGTCGAGGACAAAGACAAGGTCCAGACCGTCCAGGAAAGGTAACTCTTCAAAGCCATTGTTCAACAGAGAACAACATATCACTTCCGTGACTGTGGGTTGTATACTTAGTGTCAACACTCACCACGGGCAACAGGACGCGTCATTTTCGAGCAGAGCGTGACTCTGTTGATTTGCTATATAAAGGTGAGCTCCCCTGCCTGTCTTCTTACTTCCCCCACCATCGACTCTACCCAGCCCTCGGCTGGCTCACACTTCGGTGTGCTCATCCCCCCGACTCTACCCCAGCGCCAAGAACGCCTGTTGCAGGCGCGTCGCTGGGCTCGCCGTGTATTCCGTCTGAGGCATGCTTGCTGCCAATGGTGCGAAGAGGACGCGTGCTCATTATTCCCCTCATGCTCCCTGTCAACAATTCATGTAGCGTGTCTAACGCACTGGACAGATGCTGGATCTCCCCAAGAAGCCCCCTCTTACTTCTGTGCATCCCTCCAAGTCGCATCGGGGTGGTGTCAAACGCCACCGCTGCCAGAAATCTGGTGCACCCGCATCCACGGATTCACCACCCGCGTCGTTGCTCGAGCCATTTCACCCGCCATTGCAGACAGTGAGGAAACGACCGCGTCTTGCTAGCATTTCCGAGCCTGAAATGTCCGAGGACGAGGACATCTCTGGAGGGAACATTGACACGAACCCTATCTCTATGTTCGACCTCGAGGAATTCTGTACACAGTTCGACAAAGTGTCTACTGTTCAACCCACCTTTGAGGACAGTGTTATGGGAGACCTTTCTGATATTTTTGGAGATGAGTCGTATGCCGCCACATATGAGTTTGAAAAGGACAACAAGTGAGTACTTTCGTTAACATGTTTTGCCGTTCTCATATCTTGTTTAGAGTTCGCGTGCAACGCGAATACACCCAAAAGAACCTCGTCCCTTCATTTGAACGCGACATTACGCGCATGGTCAAGGAGGCTAATGCTAACAAAGGTATCACTCTGCCTTTTCACTTGAAAACGTACACTTATCTGTGTCTGTCAGTCATTTGCTCATCATTCGACTTTTCGAAAGCAACAGGAAGTTCGTCGACTGCTGGCAAACATCTTGCTTTGAACCGCGCCCCAGCTAAGGTTACTGTCTGGGATGATGACATTGCGCGCTGCCTGTTCTCAAAGGACAACATTCCGCTTGTCTACCATCTTCCTCGATTCCTACGGGAGACCTCAAACGCAAGCTTCCTTTGCTTTTGGCTACCCTCCGACTGAACCGCGCTTACAGACGCTCTTAACTCAACATCTCATCAAGTATGGCAAACGTGCCACCCTTTCCATCGGTAAAGGCGCGGATGGTGAAGAGCGAAACTCTGCGTCTGCCTATGTGATTCGAGAGGGTGAGCTAGCTGGATGCTCAATCCTCTCTCGACTTTGGCACGGTGTAGGGCATACAGTAAGCATTTCGCTCAAAGTATAGCTTGAAATACTAACATTCATTAGAAGGATCAACCTACCATCTCGACTACCTTCCTCAAGTCCGGTTCTCAGTTCAACAACGCGACAACGCTTGTGGATCATCTCCATCTATTATCCGTACGGGTGAACAAGCTTCTTCAGTCTATCGACCCTCATCAGTTCACCACACTCCAAGAACTCGTCCGGAAGGCAGAGGCGGCTAATCCACATATCAGAGCTTTGGCTACGATTGATCCTCTTCTCATGGAGGGTCGCGCGATTCAATTCAACCAGACAACGCCAAATCACGCTGACCGTCTGGATCCTCCGAAGGGATGGGCAGTTATTGTAGTGCTTGGCCACGTTCGTTCGGGGACACTTTTCTTTCCCCGACTCAATCTTCGTGTTCGGTATGTGTCTGGAGTTGGAGTCGCACTTCGCGGGCGCCTCTTGAAGCACAAGGTGGAGGTATGGGAGGGAAACCAGCGTATTTCGATTGCACACTTTACGCATCTTGGGTTGTGGAATTTCTATGGTGTTGTTTGTCCATAGAGCCCTTCAGGCTGCATCAGGCAGATAAATTCTTGTACTGTAGTAAAGCTTTTTGTAACGTACGAGCAGTAAGGATTCGAGAATACTGTAGCGTTTCGACCGCAAATTCACATAACGGGTCACAGAGGTCTTTGAAGTGAAGCTATATATACACCATAACGGGTCACGGACCACTTTGGCCAGGCACGAGCCTCCAAATAAGGAAATTTCAGGTCCCGCCATAGGCGGGACTGTCCAAATAAGGCAATTTAAGGGTCTGTGAAGCTGTTCGCTGTAACTTCAGACCATAACGGGTCACAGGCTGTGAAGTTACGGTTGAAACGCTACAGTATGAGCAGTTAACGTAGCAAAATAAGTGTGTGAGTTTCGTAAGATCTAAGAGTAGCGTATCTCATTATATGAGTAAGATTCAGTTCGATTAAGTATAAGCAGCACTGTAAACCATGGCCATGAATATCAGGGCCTCCTGATTGAGAAACGGACTCACAAGATGACTCTATTGAAAGCAAGCATGGAGGTGCGCTTCGTGCGCCACAAACGTTCGTGCACGTCCGCACTGTTCGCAAATTACATATCCCGTAGAAATGAAGCAGAAGATGTCTTCGGGTATCCCAATATAGGACGCCCACAGTGCCCATGCCACGGTTAGCGCATCCTCGAGAAATTCGACTGATGTGTTGAAGGTAACCGCGTGATCCTTTGGCACAATCAACACAGCTGGTAGGATGTGCACCCTCGCACGAGAAGTGTTATCCACAGTACGAACTAAAGTCTGATTAGATTGAGCTTCAAATAAACAAACAGAAAAGGCGAACCATGTTCAAACAGATCTCCATGAGCGCATCGTTGTGTCCCCTTTACCGTCACGTAATGTTTCAACATCGCCTCCCCTTCGAAGATACGAAGACATGCCGGACACTTGAGAGTTGAGCGAAACAATCCTTGCAGAGCATCGATGTGCAAACCAATCACCGACGTCAACTGGCGTAACGCCACATTCGCCGGTAGTTCGTCAAAATAGCCGATGACATTCTCTGCACTAGTGGTGCGGTAGGGTTCCAGGGATACATGGGCAGCATCCGGATGCCCCGGATGCGATTTCGGATAAGCTATTCAGGTGAAGTGAGTCGTGAATCGTGATTACCCGCACATAGAACAAACTAACCATCATAATGTCCTAGGTCAAAGAGTGACTGAGTTGCATTAATCGAGGCCTGATCTGCAAGAAGATCAGTTGAATAACAGCAACTTAAGAAAGCGGTCAACTGTACCAACTACTTGGCCTGCGGAAACCTGCTTCCAACTTAACATGTCCAAATCGTTAGCACGATTTCCAAGGGGCACTACGCATTCGATCTTTGAATGAATTCCTGCTTTACTAGAAGATGCCGGTGAAGCTGAAGCAGGGGCGGGAGAGTGCTGTCGGCGTTTTTGGGGAGGCGACGGATATGTATCGATTTCGATGGGAGTCGGCTTGTCACCCCGAGGCTCTACTCGTCCTTGCCAAGTAATTTCCACCTCGTCGTCGCACTCTTCATTTAGCTTTCGCTTCTGAGAAGATTTTCGAGAAGAAGTGGCGCCATCTAAGGTAGTGACTTTGGAACCCTTTTCATCAGCAAATGCGTATAAAGTGCCATCAGGAGCTGGCGCTGGATGTGAAGAATGACCTGGCGCTGGACGAGGAGGACGAGCTGGTGCTGGGCGATGAGGATAAGCTGGTGCTGGACGAGGAGGACGAGCTGGTGCTTGGTGAGGAGGATAAGCTGGTGCTGGGCGAGGATGAGCTGGCGGTGGGCGAGGAGGATAAGCTGGTGCTTGGTGAGGAGGAGCCGGCATGGGATGAGGTCCCACGGGAGGAGGAGGAGGATAGGCATTGATTTCATTTCGATAATCGTATCCGGGATCCGCGCGAGGTACACCTAAGAGTGCACGATATGGGCTATCATGATGATCAACCATCAGCGGGTTTGTATAGTTAATAACAGGAATGATGAGCTCTTGGCCGACGAATAAATCAGCGTAGGTTTTCTTAGCAGCGTTCTTGACGATGACTAGTGGAGCATAGAAGTAAGTATGTGTCGTCTGAAAAAAAGTAGAAATTACTTACTAGTATACGCACACAAGTGCGTCGCAGACGAGAGAGCATCTACGGCTATGCCTCCAATTTGTCGATTCTGGTGCACCTTGACCCGACACAATTCAAGGTTGTTCGTCGGCTCAGCTGCATGAATACAGAACATATCGTAGGGTAAGAAGTTATTGAGTCTATCCGCGCCAACTTCGGTTGCCGTATAGTTTCCATGGACTGTAACGGGCCTAACGAAAACTTAAACTGGATTGTTACAAGAGAATAGAAAAAACATACCGGGGCAACCCAACCAAATCTCTCTTCTCGCGGCTATATGTTGCGAGCCATCCACGATCATAAAAGTTTCTGAGAGAGTTCTTGTATACGGTGGCCCAGGGACTTGGGGGCTCTCGCAAACCGACCTGAGCCGGCGAGGGAAGGACCATCTCGATGATGGTGGTCCAGAACCGAGACGCGTCATCCACAGGTGGACAGTCAAAAATGGGTATATTGAAGTGTGACTATCAAAGAGTGTATGGAGCACGAAGGTACGAAGCGAGGAGAAGTCAATATGCGCGCCACTGCCATTTCTAGCCTGATGGCGCGATAGCGCGATCGTCTAAAAATATTGAATTACCGGTAACCCTCGGATCTAATCGGACCTGTCGGCGGCACCGGGAAGAAGAAGAAGAAGACAGAGTGGTCCTGATCGAATAAGAGGACTAAAGGGTAGCCTCGCGTTTCGCACAGCATCAGCATTTGCCGAACATTGAAACTCCGCCAAGCCGACCCCGCTTGAATCCTTAGCGGAGGATTGAACGATCCCCGAATGCAGAGAAGTAGCTCTCCGAGAGTCTCGTTCCGGTAGAAAGCATGAACTACGGCGAAACGCAACCCGAAGGTGGGGATGACCGGCTCTTCTCGATACCCATCGTGATGTATCCACTGTGTGTCCTTGCACAGGCCTGGGAGCGGCCATGTGTGTCCACGGACTCCCACTAATGCATAGGGTGCCCATTGAGCGTCTTGTGCATGGAATAGTGCCGTGGATCTGATTTCTAACAGGAACTTGTTTCGGCATTCCATCTTTGCTCGATTGAATGATTGTACACTAGGGAGCTTACTAGTACGAATTAAAAGATTGAACATCGTCCTCGTCCTCACTCTCATCGTCCTCATTCTCGGAGCCATAATCGACATCCCATCCTGGAGTAACACTGTCAGTATGAAATACTCTCCTTTGAAAAACGCCTACCGCAGACTGATTCAAGCAAAAAATAAGCTTGACACATTGCAGAGAAATTAGGTGTCACCCAATAGTTAACCCGAGCGGCTATAGCTTTCAGGAAGCTGCTGCCGGCAACATGGAATGGCAGGCTCGCGAACGATTTGGGATAGATACCAACATGCCGAAAGTTGACCATGTACAATTGGTCGGTGTTTGAATCAAACAGGAAGTTCGACGGGCTGATATCCGAGTGATAAAACGTGAGGGGCTCATCACAAAAGTTGACGGTGATAGATCTGTTGCTGGGCGCAAGAGAAAGCGCCTGAAAGAAGGATTGCCGCTCGTCAGTAGACATTCACATAAGATTTGTAACGTACTCTGTTGAAATGGTCCTCGAGCGCCTTGGCCGAGTCAAAGGGCCTCGGAGCGACTTGGTCCCAGAAGATCAAGTGCTGAGCGGACCCACCGCCAACTGGACCGAGTGTGTTCGCCGGGATAGGTCGTGTAAGAAGCCACTTGAGTGCTTCTGCAACCTTGTCGTACAGATGTTCGGAATTGGCTTCGTCTCTCCGTACACATTCCGTAACAGTTGGAGCCTCAATGAACTCCATGACAATGTAACCCTTGTAATCTCCGAACGAGGTGTGAATTTTAGGAATGCGAGGAGCATGTGGGTCGGCCGCGGCTGCAGCCTGATCGAACATGTACTGCTGCGTCCTCGCCTCGTTTAGGACCTCCGGCCCGAACTTGATAAATAAGGGTAATCCACCTTCTGGCGTGTGTGTGAAGGTGCTTCCAGCGACGGCCTCACAGAGTGCGAGAATTTCATCCTGAGACGGTATGATAAGTTTCCGGGAAGCCATAGTTGATCTGTAGGAAGCAGGTTGGAAGCACAAACACAGGCAAACACGACCAGACTCACGGTAAGGGCAGTTCAAGGAGACAGTAAGCAACACAGAGATCGTTTGCGATGTGGAACGATTGTGGGAATTTCCACGATGCCATCACGATCACGTTCTTGCTCTTAGCCACCACCTCCGCTTGCAACACCGATTCGAGGGATTAAATACTGACAAGTCGTTTCATTCGCCCGTAGATGCTGTGTCACTCGTGGCCTCTCCATTATAGAAATCGCTCTCGACTATTTTCCTCAACACCATTCGCGGAATAACTACAAAGCTCACTCATGTTCGTATGCTGTGAGCGGTACATTCGGGCTTCTACCTGTGGAGATTCTGGACTTGATCCCACCTCGTCGACGGGCACATAGAAAGTAGCGGGACCCCTCGCGGGACTGTGCGCTAGCGCATACCGCGATCGCGCAAGCTGCGCTAGGGTTACACTAGGGTTGCGCTAGGACCAGAGTAAACGGTGGGATTTCAGTGGGATTGCGCAAGGTCAAGGATAGTTGGAGAAATTTCTATTTATTTTTTGTAGTTATGCGTAATGTCAATGGACTGTTACCGTCTGCTCCCCGCCTCTCTCGAAGGCATCGAACAGGCTAGAACGACATGTCTCCAGTCTCTACCCCTAAGTTTTCCCAATTGGGACGCTGCCGCCTTCATGTACCAGCGCTGTTCACGAGCGGAGGTACTAAAAAGATGATTTCTAGCAGGAGAAGTTCCTACCCACTCGTATGCTGGTACATTCACGGTGTTCGGTACCCTGTGAGGTCCCACATAATCTGTTCCGATCTCCGATCTCCGAGCCCCAGTTCCTTTCATTCCCCCTCCCTCCCACACGAATAGGTATAGAAGAAGATCTACAATCATACGACATGTAGATTTCCTTACCAGAACCTGGTTTCTGCAGTTGGGATGGGCAGGTTCAGTGCTAAGTACGTCCTGGATTGTTCGTATTCATCCATGGAATCGACACTGGCAGATCCCACAGTCCGTGACCCATCAACACGCTCTCCACTCATTCTTGATGGGCATTAGTGTTGCCGTTGTCATTTATGAGCTCGCGCATGGCTGCGCTCAACGGGCTAGCGCTATCCCGCTAGCGCATTGCGCTTGTGCGCTTGTGCGCGAGGCTGCGCGAGGCATGCGCGAGCACTCCCGCGAGCCGCGCTAACACCCTTCCCGCTAATGCGCGAGCGTGACACCGGCATACATTCTGTATCTTAAGTTGTCAAACAAGACTGGATGGTAAACTCGCGGCCTAGTGAAGATCTACGGTTCAGGGCATGGAGCCTTGTCAATTCAACCTTGATCCGGGAACGATTGAAAGTACTTACTATTGTGGGCCATGCCGTAGAACTGTGCTAATGCTGTCTCACCCATCCATTAGGTGAAGTGAATAACACCTCTTCAATCGTGCTAACCGTTAACTTTTGAAAGGACTGGATCGATAGGCCTAGCGTACTAAACGGGTTCATCAGGAAAGTCATGCCAAATATACATCAAGTACGTTGCTTTTCATACATCCTATATATACAGAACACTCTTTAACGTGATCTAGCAGGGAGAGGGAGGACGAGAGTCTGGAATTGCGCGAGGGTTACGCTAGGTTAGAGTGTCACGGCGTGACTGCGCTAGCGCAATGCGCGAGTGCGCGACCCGCGACATGCGCTAGTGCGCGAGGGTTCCCGCTAAAATCTATAGGCCCCTCGTCGACGACACAGTTACTCTTCTGATGTGCGCACTCGTCTATCTGATTTGGATCTCCCGCCTCTTATGCTCGTCATCTCATGATCCCCATGAAGCTTTCATGTTCAGCGGGCGAGACCCATATCCAGAATAACTCTCGTCGGCGATGTGCCATTCTTCGACACCCGAAAAAATGCTGCGAGAAAAATTTTAGGACGGTACAACAACTTTTCCTCGTGCCCGTTCCCATAACAAGCTCTTTCAACTTGTTTCAAGTCTTCAAATAAGTACATCATTCTTCGTTCGGGCGCACTCCTCGCAGTCCTGTCCGCTGGGATCTCACCGCGACCTGCGCATTGTATCAGGAAACCTTGTTACCAGTCCGGTTCAGGCTTGTCGAGCTGGGGCATGGATCTGCGGGATACAAGAAATTCGGGGGTGGCGTCGACGCTGCTGAGTCGTGTCAGTACGCCGGCCCATCTGAGGCGCGGGACAAACATGCCGCTTCCGTGGTCTTGCAGGGTCCGTAGCGCGTGAAAGGAATTGGCGCTAGGAGATCGTTTATTATTTTCAACTCTGAAGTCTAGCGGATGCTCACCAGTACAACCGACGGCTCCATGGACACCAGGCGCTCTGCACAATCTTCGAGACGGCTGCGCGATCAGCGGGACCACAACGTCGGGCGCGCGGGTGTTGGCTGATCATACAGCACCTTCCTCTGGGGCGTCTCGTCGTCGTCATGCGCGAGGGCACAGCGGGAAAAGGGATGACTCAAATGCATTGCAAGCTCGTCGTCGTCCTGCTCCTGCTCGCCACCGCACCTTCTCGCGAGGCGGGTGTGGCGTCTCATCTTCCCACGACGCTCCATCCGCCACAGTCGCTGTCTGCACTGCCGTCGTATCACGAGACAGTCGCAGAGCGCCCCCGGGACGCTTCCCATATTTAGACCAAGTCAGAGAGCACGACGCATTGTTGAGCTCGCCGTCAAACGACATCGACGGTCTGTGCGTGATAAAGCTCAAAGCGGAGTGTTGTCGCCGTCGCGGCATCGCTTTATGTTGAAAGGAATTGGGAGGATTGAGACGCAGTCTTGTACATATTACTGATCTGCATCAGTGGACGCCGTGGGGCGGCTACTGGAAGATAGAGGTGAGCCTAGGACATGGACGCGAGGTGCTTGGGGAAGGAGCCTTTAGACGAGTGGAATTGGGGATATGGACATGGCCTAGAAAGGTGTTAGCGTCTCGGGGTACAGCTTGACCAATATCTGTCGGGCCCATTGTCTTGTAGACCTCTTAGAACGCATCCGTGTTAGCGTTCATCTTTACATGACACATCGGTGACGATATGGAGGATGCGGAGCAATGGCGAGATCGACGCGAAGGATAGGCACTGCGGTTTTGAAGGTCCTTGTGGTGGGATCATCATGGTAGCAGGGCAACCAGTTTATCGAAAAGAGTTCGGCCGACGCGCCGACCACATCAGTTCGTCGGCTTCTTCCGATACTCCTGCATCTAGCCGTCATCTCCCAGGTTCATTTCCGCTTTTGCTTTCAAGGTACGTTTCACCCTCTACGAATAAAAGTAGTTTGACTCGATATAGGACCTTTAAGTGATCGTCACCTGAAGAGAAACGCGCCCGGGCGGGAGTCGCTGTCAGGTGTGTCTTTAATCCTGTCTGCACTCCTACGACTGATAGTCCCGTGCAGTGTTCAGCCCCGCTGGTCCTTGTATCCCACTGAAGTGACTACACCCGCCGAACTCACCTGGTCCCACTCGAAGCTTGCAACGCCTCGACGGCCCCAAGACTGCAGAAGAGACTTTAACTTGACCGATGTGCTGTTCATTCTACCAGGCTGGCAGCTTACCTTCGCGTACCAAGGCTCAACGATGACATGCTGCTCGTAAAAGGTGAGTCTGTTCAATATGGTAAGTACAGTTGAAGTACATTACACTCATAGCTAATAAATATAAAAGTACAATCGCGGTCAATTCAACCTGTCTATGGATCATGGCGTCCTACCTCTCCGGTGTATACTCGTCGTCGTCTCTCTTTCCCCTCGAGGAGCCGCCAGTCTTGCCTTTCTTCCCTGCAGCTGCAGCTGTATTCCCTCCGGCCCCCGCCTTTAACGCCCTGTTTGCCACTCTCTTCGCCTGTGTTTGTGCATCCTTTAAAGCCCGCCACTCCGCCGCGCGCTCCGGGTTGTATCCTTTGCCAAAGCGAGGCCACGTAGTCGGATCGGCCATCTCGGCATATGTTTCGGCCACGCCAGTCCTCGCCCTTTGGTAAAATTTGCCGCACCCGTAAGTCCGGATCTCCATCAAAGCACCGTAGAAACAAAGAATATCTTTACTTTCTCGAAGGTCGTACAGCAACGCTTTGGCCTCTTTTGGTGGCGCGGCGGGGTTCGACAGTACCTGCTCAATGTACACATCATCCATCTAGGAAGACATCATGTCAGCTCGATTGTTTTGTTTTCTGGAGGAAATTACTCACAGCTTCTTGACCCTTCCTTATCAACCACCCCGTGTATACCTCAACTTGGTCATCCTCTATCAAGAAGCCATAAATGGGGTAGTCCGTGCCGGATAGATTCAGTTCCGCGTTGAAGTATAGAACAGACGTCATCTGGATGCTGAGCTGCCTAATGCTGGCCTCACGGGCAGTCTGGGGGTCAGAGTCTATCTTCTCCTTCTTGTACTCGATGACGAGGTAGTAGAAATCGGAGCCTGTCCAAGCCTTTGCGTGCTTGAAGCGGGGCGGTTGGCAGGCGTCAGCCTTCACGTCGCCTTTAGCTGCCAATCTCAAGTGGGAAATATTCATGAGATGGCGAAAGACCGTGAACCATTTCTCTCGGCTATTTACCGATTTCAGGATCTTGGCGAAATTGGAATCCTGGTCTTTGTTGTCCGACTCGATAAATGGAACATGAACGCTGATACCGGTGTCCAACTTGACCGTCTCAGGGTCTATCGTTCGATCCCCCGCGAGTTTCGGGTTATGGGTCGGCGTCACAATAAGTCTTTCGAGTCTGCAATAAAAATACAGTGAGTTGCCAGATTCCATGAGAGAGATGAAATAAAGACACACTCGATGCTATCATTCCTCTTTGCAGAGACCATCACAACAAACATCAAGAGGAAGTCGGTCGCTGTCCGTTTAGTAGCCTCGTTGGCAGTTTCAGACCTGAATGTCAAATCCTCCCCCTCCAAGGACAATTGTTCGCGGCCGTCCGCCTGTTTATGAGTACGGAGGAATGCCACAAACTTTGCCGTTGCTTCTTCAGGTGTCATAGCGCGTTGTATGTCCTTCCTCGTGTTGTTCATTTGTCTCACCAAGTCCAGTATGATCACTGTGACCTCGTCGAGACCCGGAGCGCTCAGGGTTGCTCCTGGCTGCTGGTTCGATGTCCCTTTGGCAAGGTCTGCGAGAAAGGCCTGGCCACCCCAGGACTGGAATAACTTGAAAATTCCCTTATTAACAATTTAGTATTTGATTTCTGCCTAAAGTTTTGCGGAGCACGCCGCGGGCTTACCGTATCAAACTTCGGTTTCAAGTTCTTGATCTCGATCCTTGCTTTCTGGTCCACACAGAAGACAGACAGAGGCGTAGGGAATGAGGCTGGTCGCATCTTTGTCATCGTCAACATGCGAAGTGCGCGAATGTGAACGCCTCTATTCTTGAACCACGTATCGGACTTGGTGATGTTGGTAGCAAGCCTGAAGAAAAGGAATTATGGATGCTGAGGGCTTATGAGATGAGAAAACTCACGCAGATGCCGAGATGCCTGTTCCGGATGCAGCAGCCTCGCTAAGCGCACTTTCTTGCTTCTGAGGAATCTCGGGTGTCATGGTAGAAGTTGTTGCGCTTTGACGGATTCAATGTGGGTGAAAGAAAATCGAGTGACCTGCACACTTTATATACGTGCACATCAAAGCGGTCTTAGATATGGTTGCATTCCAGCGTTCTTCATCGAAAGGAAACCTGTCAAAAGAATGTAAATGGTGACTCAATTCTTCACGTCGAAATATGGAGGGTCGGGCTCAGACAATAATCAAGTGCCTCCCGTCAAGCTCCGCGGTTACTTATGATGGGATTACATCTCTGGAGCGCCGAGACTCTTCGGCAAGCAAGTGAAGCCGAAGAGAGGCTGCATAATTGCGCCGGAAAGAAGTAATGTTGTGTGTACACCAGCACACACAATTCGTACATGTGATTTCGTCAAACAATAAGAGAATTGTAACAGAGTACTCATGCCCAGGCCCCACTTCTAGAGATATGGAACTCATAGAATGGAATGGGAATCGAAGATCGCATAATGGAATGTAGAATGGAATGGGAATCGAAGATCGCATAATGGAATGTAAAGACGTGGGCGCGAATGTAGCTGTCGGAGCTTGAAATCTCTGCCGTTATCCGGCCCGTCTTGCCATGCCTCGTTTATAAACCTCCATGTTTTAGGTGACACTACCAAGACCCTCTACGACTACCGACATACCATCGAGACAGCCATATCCATGTCTTACGAAGAGCCTCTCTGTGAAAATCTCGCCTGGTACATTTACAGCCCAGACGACGAGGTCCGAGAGTAGGTGTCCTTGTTACTCACATGTGTTTATTCTTTCACGTCCTTACAGGCTCTTATACGGTATCCGACGCACTACAACAATTCCGAATGACAGCGGTCGCTACGCGTATCGCACTGGCTCTCCCGGAATCTTTGTTGGTCGTGACTTTCCTGAAGAACAGGTCGACTTTGACGCTCGGACGCTTGAAGCAGCGAACAAGATCTTCATGTGTCGACTACTGGATCTTGAGGCCAGTAGTGACCCTCTTCATTATTCACTTCGGGTGCTAACATCTTGTTCAGGGGCTGTATATCCAGACACTCACCCTTCCTCTCTCAAACACGAGCTTGAACAGGCTGCGTCATATATTGACTCCATCTCATCAGACCAATCATACATTGAGCGGAATTCCGTTGATACACGCACCTTTAATGCCCTCGCCACCTTAAATCATCTGCAGCTTGCCAGGTGCGTTGCAGCCGACACCCAGGATGCCATTCGTAGGCACTGTTTCACCAGTCCCAGCAACGATCGCACACAACCAGGTATGCTTGACTCGATACCGGCCTACGACTCCCTGTTTTTAAACGCATGGCATGACGAGCCTGGACTACGGACAGCTGGAATCAACATCAGGTACTAATAGCATTCGTCCACTCTGCAATCTCCAGCTGACCTTCTTTCTTAGTTTTCGGCCCCGTTGGTCCTTATATCCCACTGAGGCGAGCACGGCTGCAGAACTGGAGTGGCCAGTGATTGTTCCTGATGTTGTCTTCTCCGTATGTGTCCGACTCCAAGCACACCTCAGCTCTGCCCGTCGATACCATCCCGGCCATATCTTTTCCGACCGCGATGAATCTCAGGAAAGCACTGTGGAGATCCCCGTCCTCATTGTCGAATACAACAAAGCATATGCCGATTCGAACATAGATGTTCCAGGTATAGACGAGCACCGCAACCATCTCATGGCCGCTATGGCCGCCGCCTTTCCTTTACATGCCGCGCTAGGTCTCAAGACTCCACTGGCAGGGCTTTTAATCAACCACGAGAAGCTAGACGCACTCCTAGGTACTCTAGCGGATTCATATGGCCGGATGCTGGTATGCCTTTCGTCGTTGTCTTTGGCACAATTACTGAACCATCCTGATAGCCACGGATACACAATACTGTACTCGTGACAGGTTCATCTGGAAGCAAAAATGCCAGGTCTCTGATTTTATATGACCCATGGCATATAATCAACATACGGAACATCATCGCTAACCTCCACGAGAGCGCAAGCTCTATTGCCGCAGAAATTTCTGCCCTCTCTGACGGTTTACGGTCACTCGACTGGCCAACCAACCAGACTCGACAGGATGCCAACCTGGAAGATACTCGGCGTGTGATTGATACCACACATCCTTCGTTAGTAGTAGAGGATGTCTTGCTTGAGTGCGTCAAGTTCTCTAAGCTAAACTGCTTTCTCACATGTTCCGTTGTTAGCTTCTTATTTTCTCTTCCTGCTCAAACAGATATCAATGACTGGCTCGAGATCAGAGGACTCCTCGTGCGCGCGGAGACCAGCGCCAAGTTACCTAGAGATTTCCAGCACTGGATACAAGTCTTTGAGCAACGCACTCGCTTCGGAAATGCGTATGTTGAGGTAAGTTCAACTTCAGCTCAAAGGCAGGATAACGTAAGACTGATACCATGTTTAGGAGCAAATTGAAGCGAGTCAACGAGGAATGCCCACCCGCGCCTACAATCTTCTCTCCCTCTTCACAGAGTCATATCGCAAATTATCGATTTCTGGTGGTCCTCCTCCGTCTGCGAATGACGCGACCCTTCCCTTTGACGTCAGATGCTCGGTAACATTCTGTCTGTATGCAAGGGATCTCCGAGGCCTCTTTACTGATTCGCATTCCCTCTCAATACATTGGACTGTTCTCTACAATTCTCTCTTCTCGCGCGCGTGGCGGATGAATGACCAGGGAGTAAATCTAGTCTTGCAGTAAGCCTTCTTTTCGGCAATAGTCCGACGTCCTAACTAACACTGTTCTTGTAGGCATAATACGTCATGGATTATCCACCCAAATGTACAAATCCGCACTAGAGAACACGACATATCGCACCTCGATGAACTACGCCCAAACTGCGCATTTCTAATCTGCCTCCCGGAAGAACACGTCATCCTAGGGAAACACGGTGGCTCATACGAGGATCTTGCGCATCTCATGCCTGATTTCACTGTTACCACGTATTCGAGTGACGGCACCGGGATCCACTATGTTCAAATGCCGGTCCTCGTAGTCGAGTACGTCTTGATTCCGAATAACGCGAGTGAGAGATCCAAGCACCTTGCACATCTATCCATAGCGCTGCGATCTGCACTTGCTCTTTGGGAACTCCATCACGTCAAGGCACCAGTCATGGGCTTGCTTATCGATCGCAACATCGTAACAATGGTGTTAGCCTGGATCGACGATGAAGGACAGGTGCGTACTCATCCCCAGTCGGGACCTGTTCAATGCTAACTGGGAACGTGACTAGTGTATCATCCGCGAAATGTTGGATTATAGATTCGACGTCTTCGATCCGTATGACGCGTTCAGGCTGTTCACGCTGGTGAAGGCCCACGGCTCGAACGCGTTTGCGGAGCAGATATACCTGCTAATTGACGCACACACGTCTGAGGCGCTCGACGAAGTGCAAGGTCCCGACTACTTCACATGGAAGGAGGCTCGGCCGACTCGTCCGCCTCCTCCACTTGATGTCCTCAAATGGAGAGCAGACGTCCAGAATGAAATTTCAGAGCCAGACGTCTTGGGCGTCTCTGGGGGGTACTCTGAATAATGATGCCTGTAATTGAAGAATATATTTACGACAAACCAGATCGAGTTTTATCCGAGTGTACTGAATTGAGACAAACTCAATCCAATTGAATGAGCAAATGGCTTGCCCCGCAGATTCCGGCGCCTTGACTCTCGTGGGATCTTGGGTATGTGTAGCATTGTCAGTAACTACGGGGACAGGATTGGAGGAAGTGATGTTCTGGTAGCGCACGGTGCGGGACTGCCGCCCTCCATTCCTCGATGAACGTGTCATGGACACCAACCTACGGAACTCTGGTGAGAGCAACAGAATCTTCATGATCACCTTCCCATGACGGGTACGACGACGGCCTCCATTCGAGGTAAAGACGTCCGCCCTCGAAGCAAGGAGTCGTCCACAGGAGGGGTGTCAAACTCTCGTCATCACGCTCGTCCCGCCAGAGCGTCATTTCCTGATGGCCGGATATGAAAGCAGCGCCGACGGTGATGGAGTGATGGAGTTGTGTCAAGCATTGAGGTCGAGTCTGTTCTGTTTGGGAAACGTCAAGTACAGATACAAGCTGAAAACAACTCACCGGACACTAATAAGATCCTTCGTCCTCGGCATTGAAGACATCGAGCGGGGAATAGCGGTAAGTTGACCGTGTATCCATGTATAAGTGTTCGTCGTGGAGCAAGGGCACGATCACCAACCTAGAATATACATATGAACATGCTGACTTCCTCGTCCTACACGGAACACTCACCATCGTTGGAGGACGCGGAACACGGTCAGAAAGGGCATCATATCCAGTGAAACTTCCACCGGCGCGAAGTCAAGTGGGCACTGAACGCGTCTCGTTAACAACGTCCCAAGAAAGTGTCCGCTCCATTTGAAGATGTCCATCCGACGTGTTCCATCCGACGTGTCGTGATGTTCGTAGTATTTTGATGGTGCTGCCACAGTCCTCACGGGCTTACACGTCGCCTGAGCCGTCGCGTGATTCCGCAACGGATAAGTATGCGAAATCAGAGAGAGAGCAAGGCTGTAACCGTAAAACTAAGTTCAACATCCAATTAGGAAATCAACAAGGCCCACTTACCATATGTGTCAAAGACTGCGCTGCTCGCGACAAAGAGCAAACCGTTCTCATGTCCTCTGCAGGACAATAAGTTTATGGAAGAGAAAAGTGAAGCAAGGCTTACGTACCCTTCAAGTTCGTTGGCGTGAATATGCCGTGTTGCTAGGCGGTGTTCCAAAGCCAAGTAGTACGCGCTGGTCGTGGTAGTGTTGACTACCGTCGAAGGTGCTGAGGGTAAATATGTTTACAATTGACTGTCCATTAACCACGCAACTTTGGCAACTTTGCCAAAAGTTGCGTGAGATCGGGCCGAATATCCGGGTCAGTCACCTTCAACGTCCAGAACGCGTCTCTCCGCCATCTCTCAAGGGTTTACGTTGGTTTTTGGGGCGTAGGAGGGGTAATCGAGGTCGGCGAATCGATTGGCGGCGTCTACCGGTGCGTATGATGCCTGTACAATGTGCTGCCCCCTTATCAGTGCATTTAGATAAGGATGGGTCGGAGTCTCCTCCCCTTTGGATGTCCTGTGACACTAGTCCTGGCCTGTACTACCGTTTATGAGGCCTAGGAATCGATTGGTGTCGTCCCCGGATTCGCGTTCGTCCTAGTTCGCGCGCCAGAGTACCATCACTTCCTCTCCCCATATTCTGGCCACATTTTCCTGCTTCAAACACATCGATCCCACTCTCCCTGCCGTATCCTACCGTTTTAGAGGGCCGGCAATCGATTGGCGTCGTTTCTGGAGCCTCGCGACGCTTCGTTCCGGCCTCAGACCATCACCACCACCTCCAGCCATCATCTGGCCGCATTTCCTGTCTTCAGACCCCTCCATCCCGGTCGTCCTATGCTCTCCCACCGTTTCCGAGGTGTAGGAATCGATTGGCGTCGTTTCCGGAGGCCTACGACGCTTCGCTCCGGCCCCAGACCGTCACCACCTCCTCCTTGGGCGCATTTTGCTGTCTTACCAGCCTCTATCCCGGTCGTCCTAGGCTCTCCCACCATTTTCGAGGCCTATGAATCGATTGGCGTCGATTACGGAGCCTCGCGACGCGTCTCTCCCGCTCCAGAGCGTCACCACCACCTCCTGGCATGATCTGGCCACCTTTCCCTCTCTTTCAAACCTCTATCGCGCTCGTCATAGCGTCTCCCACTGTTTTACAGGCCTAAAAATCGATTGGTGTCGTCCCCGGAGCTGCGCGATGCCTTGATACCGCCTCAGGCAATTATCTCCTCCTCCTACCATCATCTGGACGTATTTCTCTGCCTCCCGCACCTTCATCGCGGACGTCCTAGCCTCTACCGCTGTTTTAGAGGCCTAGGAATCTATTGCTCTTGTTCCCGGACCCGCACGACAGCTTGATCCGGCTCCCAGACCATCACTACTTAACCCCGCCATTATCTGGCCACATTTCCCTGCCTCCTACCCCTCAATCGCGGTCGTCCTGCCCTTTAACATCGTTTCAGAGACTCGACAATCGATTAGTATCGTTCCCTGGTGCGCGCGTCGCCGCCCCAGACCATCAGCACCTCCTCCTGCCATAATCGTTCGCTTTTCCCTATATCTTACTCCTTCATCTCGGTCGTCCTAAGCTTGTCTCCCGTTTTAGTGGTCTTGGAGTCTCATGGACCCGTTTTCGAACCCTGGGTAAAGCCGCGCAGACATACGCCGGGAGCGCACGGCTCTCGTTGCCAGTCTCAAAGACGCCGGATCCCTGTATTCCCGCCCTCAAATCGACGCCATTTACATCATCCATCTCATTTGACTCGAAAAGATGCCCGTATTCCCTCCCGAACTCCTCCACCCCGCCAGAACCCTTCCACTCAAACATGGACCTACGCTACCCAACCAAATTTCATGCACTTTTAGCCAGTGATGGCGATGCAGATCTGACGGCATTCGGCATTATGGACACATCAGGATGTGTTGGTGACGTGACTTGGTATGTTACTTTAAGTTTTTCATTTTCTCGCTAATTCATACCTACAATCAGGACCTCATCCTGTCGCAGTGAGCAGCGGCGCTATCGGCGCTGCTGCAAGATTCTCACCGCGGTGATAACGAGCACTTCTGTACAGGAACTCGATGCCACAGTTCAGCTTTACGTCGAGACCACTTGAAACATCGGCGCTGTGGCCGACCGCGACGGTGTCTTCACTTCCTGTGTCTTTCGCTATGCTCAAATACGCAGAGTTTCAAGATTAACAGGGCCCACATTCATCTTCGTGGGCACATGGGTTCGTACCTCCATTTCAGTTCGATCTTTACGGAGCTAACTCATTTTGCAGTTCGTATCCACGGCGAATCAGCGCCGTCCGTTGCACCTTGCCTTGCCTTGATATCACACAAGCGGGGATGGTTTCTGCTGATAGCGACAAGGCGAGCTCTTGGTGGTGACTATGCCCTCTTAGAATAGTTGATATTTCGAGTAGCTAGCTGTACATACGTTTGTCGTACAATACCTAATGAAACTTGTATTGCTTAAAACTCCTCTGTTCGAGATCATCATTCCACTTTCCCTTCCTCCCTTTTCCCTCTCCTCTCCCGGTTCGTGTTACTTCTTCATGTCATACCTTGCTCATCCTTTCTCAGAGCCTCTCCTCGTTCTCCCGCTCATCGTACATTCCGGACACTGCGACGCGTCCAAACGTGACCGGTTTATGTTTGTTGATGGCGACATGCGGGTTTCTTCCTCCCGCCATCATCATCAACTTCCTTTTCCCTCTCACAACTATCTGCATTCCCTCAGCACCTTCTTCACGTCTCTGGTATGTCTCTTTGTTGGTGTTCTCGTCGTCGACGAGCTCGCTGACAACTTTGTCAGAATTTTATTGGGTGCCGTTGACCACGACGTGGACGCTCTCGACTTCTTTCATCAGCGTCGTCTTCTCTCAGCGCCCTCTGGCATGTCTCTATTTGTTTGTCTTCTCCTCGACGACTCGGACCTCGCTGACGAGTTTGTCAAAGTTTTACTGTGCGCCATTGGCCACGACGTGGACGATATTAATTCGTCTGTCACCCTTGGACCAAGCTACAAGCTACTGGGTGCGTCATCATTTCCGCCAGGTATCAACACTCCTCGTTTATCACCCTGTCGTCAAACATCAAGTCGGCCGTCGGGGCCTGGCTGTGAGCCTGGACGGTAAGCTCTTCTGTCCGCCGTCCTTTACACCATGCATTACCGTTGCCGTAGATATGTACCGCTCCGACCTTGGGCTCGAGCCCGGACAACTTATTCGAACAACTTTTCCCGCCACTGCCACGCAACACCGCCGACGAGCATGGAGACTATGTTATGCTGACGTCGCTCGTTCTCGCTTCAGACTGTTACTAACGACTCTCACAGACTTAGGGAATGTAACCAACATCACCAGCATTGTTTAGGGACGTTGTCTTCGCGACGCGTCCTTAACCCACGTGGCTTGGCGCTGGTGGGAACAATCAGACGACGACGCTCCTCTGGTACATATCAGTTTGAGGATGATTTCTCCGCCTACACATATGGGCGACACTCAGGTCTCGAATAGGCTGCTCGTCGCCTTGGGCGCCGTACTCAGCCCATATGCGGGTGAATTCGCCTACACGCTGGACTGTCTGGTAACTCTCGATCTATTTTCTTGTATTCTTCCCTGCCTGCAGATCAGTCTCGACATCTATTATCATCGTCAGATTTCGCAAATCTTCCGTGATTCGATCTAAAGTTGTTGGGCACTGCAAGTCTTTTTTGTCCGGATGCCAGTAGGGGATCCGCGATCACACTCGACATGAACGCCATGTCCGCCAATACACACGCATGGATGGGCCTCGTCGTCGTTCTCGGCATCATCTTACGCTGATACGAGAAGGGCGGAGGTCGCCGCATGGGTCACGCAGGAGCGGGAGATGCGCGAGACGTTGAAGAAGGAAAGGGATGAGAAAGAAGACAGGGAGAAGAAGCAGCACGAGGAGAAGGAGAAAAAGGAGAAAGAAGAGAAGGAGAAGAAAGAAAGCCCTTCTTCTCTCATCTTTCGTTTCATGAGCTACATGGGCGTGAGTTGCTAGATATTCCTTTCTTCATCTACGTAGACTGTGATAAAGCATGGATAAGAATGTGTCATACTTCTAAACCCTAGTGGGTTCGTGTTGGAAATGTTACAGGCTCTGGACAAGATACGAAATAGCGTAGCTGATACTGAGGGGCAGCCACGGTAAAATATAGTTATACATCTCTGCTGCTGTCAAGGGCATGATCTGTTACTAACGTTGATCATTCTCTTCCACGTCGTACTATCCTCAACCGGCGAAGAAGTCTTCCTCAAGATCAAGCGCTCTACAAAGCTCGCCAAGCTCCAAGGCGCATATGCGAACAAGGTCGGAAAGGATATGGCTAGCATTCGGTGGGTGCCACGGTTCCCTTCGTTGAACTCGGGTGTTCTCGTAGATTCCTTTACGGCGGCAACCGCATAACTGAGGAGGATACACCTGCATTGTTGGAGATGGATCTGCTCCCCACGCAAGTGTCTGCGTAATCGAAAACGCTTTTCACATACTGTACATCGTGTTATGGAAATGAATTGCCTTCAACCGCCCGGCGGACACGACGCACGACGGCATGCTCGCCTTTCCAGAGGTCCGTCTGACGTTTTGGAGATTGAGCTCTTCGTGTTCGAGACCGTACTGTTCATTAGTAACGGACTCGTACTCCGTCCTTCGCATTGGTATACGTGTTCTTGAGTGTTTTGGCGCTTATATCACTGAGGACACATTATTTTCAGATCAGCATCAACATGTATGCGTTGAATTGATAGCCTTTGACAACCAAGAACTTGTGAGCCTCGGACACTTCTTGTTTTCAACCTCTTGATCTCATTCCTGAACGGCTACATATATTGCGTGCGTAACCCTACGTACATGATGACCATGCAGCAGATGAAGCTTGGGTTGTATGCAGGCTTCGGCCGCCCTGCCTCCGCCTTTGTTTTCGCTGAAAACGGGAAGTAACATGTGTCGGAAGGGAAGTAAAACGTGTGATTTGTGGCGGAACTTCGGCGTGATCTGCCGAAACGCGGGAATGCAATTGGAACTCCGCCAATGCTACCTTTCCGCTTTCTTCGTCATCGCCATTGACGCTTGCTTTCGAATTGGACTTAGCTAGGCTGCGCGGGAGAATACCGTCGGTACTCGAGACGGTGGCGCCCTGCGGGATCTCTTGATGCCGCCACGCGAAATGGCTGAGCCGTTGCGCTGGACTCCCACCATCGTTACCGAATGCTAACTGAATACCGTTGACTTCCGGCTTTGTCTCTCGACCCCCATTTTCCCTTCGCGGTGGGGATAACAAGAACGGAGCGAAATAACCTCATCGACGGAATCCATGGACTCACAGCACAGATGGCTTAGCCAGAATTTTGTACGCCTTAATATCTTCTTCGTCTATCATCCTCGCCGGACTTTTCAGTTTTCAGAAAAGTGGGTCTTTCCTTCTTCTTCTAGATCTGATCAAATTTGCGTAGATTCAACACAGATCTCGGCTATTTCTTTCTCCTTCAATGGAATGAGGGAGGCGGCTGCGCCGCCTTCGTAGACGCCACCACACTTCGCATCGCCCTACTTCGACATCACTGCCTCTTAGACACGGATTGTTGGACGTCTCCAGCCTGGGGTGGCCCCGCTGGCCCGGCTTTTTTCCCAGAGAAAATGTGAGCATTCCTGGATTCATTTTGAAGGCATTTCTGACATGAATTCACTGAAGATTCAGCAAATCTTCCCATCAAATTCGCTTGGTTTCCGCTTCAGATTCAATCCCTTTCGATCCTGACTATGCAGGTCGGCCGCTTCGCGGCCTCCAGGATTCCCACCTCGTACACGACTGTCTTGATACCAGGACCTCAATTTTGGGTTTGAGATTCTCGAGCGCTGTCTGTTTCGCCGGAGAGGCTTGTAATGGTTCGTTCTCTGTTCCATTTTAGTGCTCTATCTTATGCTATCTAGTACTCACTGCTGTGACATAGGGTGGCGGTAGCTTCAAGAGCGGAGGCTGTCCGGGAGTCAGTCCTTACAGAGGACTCTTGTATGCCTATCAAAGTCGGCGCCACACCCGCTGAAGCCGTCGTCGCCACTACACCTGCCGAAGTGGTCGCTGCTGCCACACCTGCCGAATTCGTTGATTCTTCGACACCTTCTCCCCATGCCGACACCTCTGTGCCAGTTATCGAGTAAGAAGCACATCATGATTCCGCTTCGGGGCCCTCCGCATCACTCTTCGTTGATGAACCCATCATTCTTACAGCGATCAGTACTACCACAACGACGAGCGGGTAAGTATTCAGCCTGGGAAACCTGCCTTGCAACTAGATATTCTGCAGAAGAAGGCCCTCGCTTCGTGCAAAGGTGAGACATGACTGCTTCATTCTTTAGTTACTGATATTGTCTTGTACATGAACGTGCGAGCTTCTAGAGTGGCGTAGTCGAGGGACTGCGACCTCATTGTAGAGGTCACGCTGTCATTAGTTGCTAGACGTAGCACGAGTACGATTGTAATTAGTTTGTGGGAAGCAATGAATGCCTTCATTCACGTGGTACGCAGTTTCATTCGGGAGGTTATTACACGTATATGTACGATATTCCTGCTTTCTTCTCTCTCGAAAGTTAAATTAGTTGTGGGCGAGTGTTCCCTTCTTGATGGATATTTTGCAAGGTAGTACGCAGTGGCGTTGACAACTTTCTGTGCCCACCTTGATTGGATTGTATCCTCGCCGCGCACTTCAGCGAAAGAGACGATCCTTACCACTGGCTTACGCACTGGATTTCAAAGGCGCGCTTCTCCGAAGATTAATAGATGTGTTTTAATCTAACCTACAATTCAGCAACATGCTTGGGGCCGTTCTCGGGAATTCAATATCACGACTTGCTCGCTTGGACTCCCAGAGAGAGCTGCGGCTGACGTGGATGATGAGGAAGAAGATCAAGGTGACGACACGCTTGTTCACGGACGCCGAAAGCGCAAGAAAGTGTTCATAACCACTATAGGGAAGTCATTACAGTGTCGTGGCCGAGGCCAAGCACGAGTACGAGAAGGACTCGGAAAACCGCGTAGGCATCTACTTGGCGGATTCGTGAGTGTGCATTCCACACGCTCTATCTCCTCTGCCATCACATTCACAACCTAGCCGTCGAGTAACGCGCTATCAAACGGGTTGCCGGTCCACAAGGCTACCTCCTTCGAAACAGAACCCGCCCGCGTGAGTGTGTTGATGACGTCGGGGCGTGGATCATCCAGGAGCGTGAGACGCGGGAGAAACTCAAGAAGGAATGTTATCCGGCTTGATCGCCGTAGTCTTGAGACAAGACGACTACGAGTTGAAATGTCCGCATGTAAGTGGCCTCGCCGACCAGGCACAGTAAAGTCAAACAGAACTGGGACATCGTACGAGAACAAAACCCTGCTTCGGAGACGTGGATCCGTCCTCTCGGCGTATTCCTGAGGCAGCGAGAAGCGTCAGAAGGCTTTTAGAATCGATACTGGCTCAGCACGTCGAATAGTGATCCTTGTTTGTCCTAGGATGATGGCTGCGGGACGAGACGGCAGCGATGACCACCTTAAAGCGATGTTGAAGTTTCTGTGTCAACGCCCTCACAGGCCAGGCTTCGAAATACTGTAGAGTTTCGTTCAATTCGTCGGTCACAGGTCACAAGGGACCCGAAATCGACGAATTGTCACACCAGTCACAGGTCCCGCGGAAATCTGACGAATCTGGCCAGTAAATTTCACCAAAAATGGCTCTAAAGTCGGCCAAATTGGGGGTATTATGACGAAATTTTTTTGCATGTCACGGCGCCTGCGGCGCCGCGACGAATTCAAATTTTCGTCAGGCCGGTCACAGGTCACATGGCCTGACGAATTGAATGAAACTGTACAGTACTCCAGAAACGACTAAAGGAGAGTTAGAATTGAAGCCCGGTGTAGACGTAGACGTCAGTCTGTGCGTCGAATATGTATGTGCGAGGTATAGTCAGTTGCGATAGGAGCTGGTCGAAGCCGTAAGTCGAGTGATCAGATGTGAAATGTAGAGTACGTCTCGAATGAATATGCTCTGCTCCTTCTTGCACTCCGTGCTCTGAGCGTCAAGCGAAATCAAGGCGTAAGAGAATGAGATTCTGACTGTGGTGGTAAGAAGGTAAGGTAGGTATGGGTCTAAGCCTACAGTAACTATAGTCTTATGGTAATCGCGCCCCCTTTGGCAGGTGAGCGGTTGATTACGCAATCACCCAATTAGGCAGTTCACTTTTTTCCTTCTACTACGACGACCTCGACGCGTCCGCGCCATGTCTGCGCCTAACGACGCGTCGGCGTTTGTCCAATATGATCCAAATATCCCTAAAAAGTCGAAACCACGCAGAAATTGGGCTTCTCCGCCATTGCCAGTGCCTACAATTGCCCCCATTCCTTCTAATGCTGCCGAATATCGACTCTCACCTTCCGATACTCCACTATCCCCCCTTCAAATGAACACAAACACTCCCCTAAACAACTTTTTCGAGCCCTTAGGGTCGCCATACTCCCCCACCACCTCGCTTAGCAGCACTCTTCGGCAGCTTCATCTCAGCGCCCAGGACTCTCCCGAGCTTTTTAAGCCTTCGCCCCGGCTTTCAAAATGGGACCACGTCACGGCGGTGTTGACCTGCATTTCTGAGCACTTTCCGGCATTTGGAGACTTCGCCGAAGCGTTTACTGAGAATATTCCCCGCGGCGATGTTGATCCACGTTCCGAGATGCATATTAAAATGCTCTCTTCATGGTTAGGCGGTCGTAACCGTTTCGGACCGGTGGACCTCACGCAGGCGATGTATCGCAATCGTCTCAGCGTCCCTCGGTACAATAGCGTCCATGCTGACGAGCTCGCCTATGCCTTTGATGCTGAGCGCACCCTTTCCGATATCCACTTTGCGCGCATCGGTCTCTCGATCTGGGCAACCCAACTGGTTGGCAAGCGATGTGCAGCGGAGGTTGGGAAGCTGGGCAAGGAGGACTCTAACCACCCAGAACTCCGGGTGCATTTACGGGCATCTGCGAACCAACGCATGAAGGACAGCCGGACTCTCGTGAACGAGAACGATATTTTCGCGTTCAGCATGCAGCGTACGGCCGGAGTCTTGAAGAAGAGGGCCTGTGCAACGTGGTATTTGACTGAGTGTATGGCTGCAACACGAGTAAATGGTGAAGTCGTTGTGCGCGACAAGCGACCGCATCCATTGGTATGTATATTATTGACTGATGCTACCCGTATTTGATTTCTTTCTCAGATACAAGCCGCCTCCATTAGTGCATTCGCTCTTTGTCGCAATAAATCTGCTAATGGTTACCTTGCTTTGCCAATCGCTGTCTGGCTCTTTTCGTGCAAGGCACATTCCGATATCAAACGTGTATTTTCGCGACTTGGACTTGCTGTCGATGATAAGACCGCGCGTCGTGCTCTCAATGCCCTGGGCGAGGCGCGATTGGCCGCTCTGCGGCGTGCGACAGCGGAGGCGCTCGAAAAGAAGGAACCCTACTGCCGCAAGGTGCTGGACAACATTCAGCAGTATCAACTTGTGCACGAGCATAACATCGGCAAGAAGAGTATGCTTATTACGGGTACCGCGGCAACGGCTATTCGTCTTGATGACTGCGAGCCCGGAGCCTTCAACCTTGACGACTACCACGATCGTCTTGTTCGAAATGAACGCTCTACGCTGACGACTGAGGGTCTTTTCCAAGATGTTGACTTTGAACATCTTCATCGTGTCATGTGTCTTCACGTTGTTCGCATGCTTTGCGAACATGTTCCTTCCCTTGATCCCCTCCGTCCCCGCATTTCCGAACGCTTTCGCTCTGATCCCATCCAGAAACACCGTATGCGGGAAGGACGCAAGTCGTACGTTGTACCGCTTGGAGCGAACAGTCATTACGAGATGGAGGCGCATGGCATGAAAGAGGCACAGAAGGACTTCGATACTCAGGTTGGCTACAAGCCTGATGAGGTCGTCAAAGCGAACATCCTTATCTGGGATGGGGGTGATGGCGGTTCATTTCTCTCTGGTGGTAACGTCAAGCGCCATCTCTTCCCACAGATGGTGCAGCTAGACGTGTATTACTCCTTCGTCAACCGTCTTTGGACCACGGACATTTGGCACGTCAAGGCTAACATGCTCAATGTTATGGCCGTCAACTATTATGGGCCAAAGACTACAAAAGACCCTTCGGCATTATCTCGCTCCGCCGCCGCCGCCAATCTGTACGTTCCTACCAAGCCAAGTGCCTGTAACTTCTATCCCGCCTCGAGAGCCATGCGCACGATCTGCGAAGCCCAAGTTCTCGATATTTGGGATCTTCACCTTACGGAACATACAGGGCTTCTACCGCACTTCGAAGAGTTAGCGGCGCGTGATGCACTTCCCAACCTTGATGAGCTCTTGGAGCACGCGGATACTCTCGTTACTCGTTATATGTCTGCTAGCGGATATCGCACCGCACTATCCTCATCCCGACTTGAACGTGCGCCGGCTATTCACCGCTTTCCAATTGGACGTTCATGGGTAGCTCAGGCTGAGCCATCTGAGCCGGATCCATCCACAGATAATCCTGGGTCTTCCACTGCAGAGAATATGAGTGCAGGTGAAGCAACCACGGCTAGCGCTGAGGAGGAAACGTCAGGTACCAAGGCGCATGTCGAGGCCGACAACTTCTCAGGCGACCGTGTCTTAGCAAACTCCATTCTCTTTCGTCGTGACTTCCTGTGGTGGATTGAGCTTTCGTATGCCGTTTCTGATGGTGATATCGGACGTGTTATGGAGATTATGAAGGTCTGTTATCAGCTCCGCACGTTCGGAGTCGCGCTTATCAGTATCTTACATAGATCTGGATTTTTATGTTTGCCGGTGCTTCGAAACAAAACTATACGTCTATCCTTCTCGAATTATACTGTCTCTTCCGTTACGAGGCCTCGGAAAAGCTGAAGGATGGGATTTGGAATAACTGGCTTGTTAATATCTCGGGAGAGTTGGGTAAATGGATTGAGGACGGATTGCTCCAAGAGCACTATAATAAGTGGCTGGAGGATATGATTGCGAAACACGGCGGGACCTTCGACGACTTGTTCTTCCGAACAACAATCTCTCCCAACGTCGACTTTTTCCTACGTCTCAAGGAAGAGCTCGAGTCAGCATTCGAACTGTGTAGTCGAGGCAAGACACATACGTCGTCCAGCCTTTCTGATGCAAATCGGATGCTCATGGCAATGTATCGCGAGGATCAGCTTAGCTACTTTCGACGTCGACGAAGCATGGGATTCGCCGCTCATGAACTTATCAACAGAGGATATCAGACGATGGATAACTACAAAATGCCTGAATTTCAAGCTAAGTCTACGAAACATGCTAAACTACTTGATCTCTTCCGCAAGCTACGTGCTGCCGAATCTACACCGTCGCCATCAGATCTCAGCGCATTGGAAGGGATTATTTCAGGAGGTACAGACTTGGACTTCGACTGCTCGGAAGAGATGTATGAGAGTGTTCGTGAACGGACTGGACCTGAAGCATCATCTTGGCAGTTTCATATGGATGGAGAGGATTTGGGTATCGATGATGGTGACGATGGGTCTGATGGGCCGGATGAGGGAGACGGTAACGATCCTGATGTTGATGTTGATGAATGGTCTGAAGAGAATGATGCATTAGATAGTTAACGGTAATTTCATTCTTCATACCATGCTCTTTCGCGTGCTCGTCTGTTGTTAGTTCTCTTGGGTCCATAATCAGCCATGATATCCTTTACTGTTGCTGTAGTCTGTTGACGTGGACGAACTGTGCGAACAGGTGGTTGGTTCGTGAGATCCTCCAGAACACGCTTAGAGCGACGCGGTGCTATCGGGACCGAAGGTGTCGACTCAGAGGGAGCGATAGAATCCATTTCCATGGCGTGTTCATCACCCATGTCATCCTCTCCACCAGCTGCCTCTGCCTCTTCTGATTCTTCTGATTCCTCTGAATCCTCTTCTTCAACATCCGATTCCGCCTCATCAGATTCTGATGCAGAGCTTTCCTCCCATGGCTGTCGCTTCTTTGCCTGTTTTCGTGGGCGAGCGCGTGTGTTTCCTGATGCCTGTATCCTTGGCCGCGCTTTGGGACGTGCACTGTTGATGGTATATTGAATATCGAGGATCAGCGCGAAGAGTTTGTCCTTCCACGTAACACGGAAGCGCCAGTCGAAGTCATTTAGAAGAGCGTCGAGTGTTTCGACTGTAACAAGATGGAGAATTTGATCCGTGAGTTTCGTCTGAAGAGAAAGCGGGAAGAATGAAGAATCTGGCCGGTTCGCATTAGCAGGTTCGTACAACTCGGTTTCCAAGATTTCATGTCCGAATTGAGCAAGCTTCTCGACTACAATTGGTCTCTCCTTCTTCTTCAGCTTCAGTACGGCAGGAACTAATGGAGTAGTCGTTTTGGAGACTGGAGTAAGGAATGGCGGATGAACAGACTCTCGATCAGGGAATGTGACTGAGATCCCTTCTCTTTTAGCACAGAGCGAGCAGGGCAGAGGTCGATTCGCTTCGATACAGGTAAGAGATGTGGTCTCGATTGGTGAATTTTGCCAGCGACGGTTTTTAGCAGCAACTAGGCAGATCGTTTCCGTAAGAACTTCCGCTTTGGCGGGATCCATGAATTCTACTTTCTTTTTCTTGTTCTTTCGACCTGTCGCGGGAGTCGGCGTCATCGTTGTCACAGTCGACGCTCCAAGACCTAGCAATTGCGTTAGGTTTCTTAATGATAGTAGTACAGTCACAAATTCACATACTAGCTAAGTATTTAGCAGCATTCTTGATGTCGCTTTTCTGTACAAGAACGACGGCCTTTCCTGTAGCATCCGGGGGACGTGATGCTCGACCGGCTTGCTGTTCGGTCTGGGACAGCGTTGAAGGCATGCCGAGGGAAATGCTATCGTCGAGAGAAGGAATATGTACACCGTTTGCTAGCGCTATCGTTGCAAGGACTATTTGTAGTCTCGGATCTGTTTTCGCAAGAGAAAGTGTTTCGAGATTGAACTCGGCTTCGCAGAGGGCAGTGTACGGGCGCACGCGCTGGGCATGATTGACGCCCGGAGGTTCCATAGAGAATAGATAAAGATAGAGCTTTGTAACAATTTCGAGTGTCGGAGCGTAGATAACGACTTTGCGTCCTGTGTTGAGGTACGGAAGCAGCTGCGGAAACGAATTGTTGTTGATTCCGTGCTCTAGTGGCTCGATAATGAATTGAAGGTCCTGTCGCTCGTTACTGTATCGAAAGAGTGTGAAACTGCCAGCACGAAAACCGAGAATTTTGCAAAGAGCTGTTGTTGGTGCACCAGGCTCGAGCGTCGCAGAGATGCTGAAAACAGGAACATGGGAAGGGAGTCGTCCACGTAGAAAGGTGCCGATGTTGTTGTACGCGTCACGGAAAGTCGGACCCCATTCTCCCGCAACATGACCTTCCTCAAGACAAGCATAAATCAGATTCGACTGAAAGACCGTGTCATCCAGGATTTTGCGCCAGGCAGGAGCGTGCAAGTGCTCAGGATCGATACAGATAACTTGAAAGAGAGTGCAGCAAGTGATCTCCTCAATGAGATTTCGGCGGCTAATGTTTGCGCGCGAGATTGTCTGGCGGTCGTATGCAAGGGCAGTGATACCGTGTTCAGCAAGGGTTAGGACCTAAGGATAGACATCATTTAGTAACTAGATAGTACAAGCAGAGTATATACTCACAATATCTCCTGCGAGGCCCTTTGTTGGTGTGATAACCAATCCCACGGGGTGCTTCCGGACACGAAAATTTGAATAGTCTTCTGGATGTCGGCTGACTTCTTCATGGCAAAGGATGGGAACTGTGAAGAGTGCTGACTTTCCGTCTCCTGTCGCAGTGCACAAAAGGACATCCTTCCCGTCGAGAATCAACAATGTTGGCTCTTCCTGCCGCTCATGCAACCCATCCGTCCAGTCGGGTATTCGCTTGACGACGATACGTTTGACAGCTGCCTTGCCCTCTGGCGAGTTCCAGGAGACGTATGCCGGCATTTTGGGCTGAGAGACGCGAAAATGAACGAAAAACAGCGGCTATATTGCAGGCGATCGTGGTGGTAGGGATATAGACGCGTGTTCCTAATTGGGCGATTGCGTAATCAACCGCTCACCTGCCAAAGGGGGCGCGATCTCCCACAGACTACATACCAGTACTTACTCGCTTCGTCACTGGTATCGTCTGTATGTTTATAAGAGACTACAGTAACTAGGCCCATGGTCTAGAGGGTGAAGAGTGGTGTGATCCTAGGAATTAAATAAGTGGTGTGATATAGGTCTGGACTAAGCCAGAGGAATGGAGACTGAGGTGGGCTGATCTGTGAGTAAAAGCAAGTAGGTAAGCATAAAGTAAAGGCAGAGAGTCAAATCCCAAGTCGAGGAACTGTCACCGGTGAATGAACCCAATCCGACTCTGCGACGAGCGCACTAAGGTGCACTACTACAGTGACGGAAACAAGATAGACGTCGCCCCCGACGTCTCAATGTCCATGCAGTCCATCATCATGGCCACAGTGATCGCACCGTGCGTAGCGGCCGTGATGGTGGTTCAAGACGTCTATCATCATCCTTTTCGATCGACGCTCCGCATCAATGAAGAACATGTTCGTCTCCTCAGAGACAAGCTCGGCGAAGCCAGTGATGCCATATGAGACTGGGAGATATGTATCCTTCTTCCTATCCATCAACTTCTGTGCAGCAGCCTCGAAACCATTGGGATCTTGGCATATGAGGCGGCCTGTATCCCTATGGTAAAGTGGGAAGGTTGAGTAGTCGAGGGAGTAGTAGTCGATGCCAGCAGGTGGCTGGATGTGGTTGTTGTCAAAGTCAACGACATCCACAATCTGCGCACGGATGTCCGAGATGTACGTAGAGTTCCAAGGATAGAACAATGCTTCATCCAGCATGAAACGCTCGGGGTAGTAATGAAGGAAACGACCGATGGCCCGCAACTCGAGCCAGGTGAGGTTGTCATCCCGGACGTGCACATCGGGATTACCACGAATGCAAAGTTGGCGGGTAAATGTGCCGGGTTGTTGGCAGATGAAGCGATAGGTGGATACGAGAGCGGTCTGCAGAGCGTGGTTGTAGTGGTGACGAGGCTTGGGAACATGGAAGCTGGGTTTGAAATCGGGTGTGCAGGTGTCAGTGACAACCTGGAAGCCATCGCCGTCAAGCTTGTTGGAGTAGACGAACCTATATGCGTCACGCTCGGATTTGGTGACACAGGCCTCGTTCTCTTGATAGTGCTGGAAGACTCGAGCTGTGTGAAGATGAGCAGTATAGACTCGGCCTCCGCACTTGTAGCCTGGCAGTGGCACACCGAAGCCAATGGGGTCTGCAATGGGATGAGGAGGGTGGAGGGTATGATGATGTGGGTTTTCGAATGGATTTGGGATCTCTGTGGGCAAGTCGTCGTCTCCAGGCTCGGAAGCAGCCATGGGTACGTCCACTGGTACAAGTTCGAACTTCGGAAAAGCAGGAACAGGCGGGTTATCGAGAGGATAAGGAGAGAAACGTCCACCATCGAAGTGGACAGACATAATTGAAAGTGAGTGTAAGTAAAGGAAAAGGGAATGATAGGAAAATGGAAACAAGGGAGAATGCGTCGTTCTGGACGCAAAAATGGTGTGATTGAAAGTGGTGAGACTCTGCGGGCCCGAGACAAAGTGTAGAACCTTGTGGACTCGGGTCCAGAATGATCGGGGTGGCGGGAGGCTGGAACGGGATACCGGGACAGTTGTGGACCAATGTGGGCTGCAAAATACGCGTTCCAGACGTGTCATTAACGCCTGGAAAGCCGCGCTCGAAGTGCGTACACTTCCCGAAGTGTGGAGGCAGGATTGACTCGAGTCGGGTCCTCCACAGCGGGAATTTTGAGTCCGGTCTTGAGTGTCTGATGGTCCGGTCGGTAATAGAACAGTCGTAGACGACGTATATTGACATGTCCTTTGAGAATCGCGCCTGAGAGTTCCCGTAGGACGAAGCTATCGTGGTCGCGCTTCTGGTGGATGATGTACGGGCCGGCGTAAGTCCATTGTCCTTTGCCGCCCTTGATCTCGTCGAGTTTTGACTCTCTGAGCCAAACGTACATTCCTTCTTCGTATCCTGAAAAGTCGAAACGGAAATGAGCGCGTTTGGCGAGATCCTCAATAGCGCGTTTGCGTGTCTGCCGGAGGGTCTCGTTCGCCTCTTTCATCTTCTCGTCCCGTCTCGAGATCTGACGCGCGCGAATTGCAATGAGCTCCTCTTCGGTACGAACAGTGTGCCAGTCGAGCGTCTGCCATGTAATCTCCGCATCGTCGAATGAGAAAACAGGGTGTTGGCCATATAGCAGGTAGTACGGGGAAAATCCGGTAGCTCTGGAGATGGTGACTCGAAGCGCGAATAGAACTGCACAAAGAAGCTTGGGCCAATTGCCCTTCGCATCGCCCGTGAGTTTGAACAGAGGGCCAGTGATCATCTGGTGGTGGCGTTCGAGGGGTGCATTTCCTTCTGGGTGATACGGAGTCGAGAGTATGACGGTGCATCGATATAATGTGGAAAGGAGATGTCGCACCTCTCCCATGAATTCGGGTCCTCCGTCGATGGTAATGACGGGTACGCATGCATATCGGCACACAATATCCTCGTAAATGAATTTGGCAACGGTCTTCGCGTTTGCGGCCTTCATTGCACGTGCCTCGGGCCAGAGAATCGTTCGTTCAATCGCCTGAATAATGTACTCGAAGCCGCCTGCTCCAGTAGGTACGTGGATCGTGTCGAGATCCCAGTGCCTAAGGAGAGGGGTAGTGAATAGCCCGGGTCGGAGCACCCGGTCCGGGTCACGGATGCGGGTGTGTCAGGGTCCGGGTAGGGGTCTCGGTCCGAGTACCCGCTGAAACCCGCACCACCCTTTGTTACCCGTGCTGTGATCCAGTTGGACCACATATCATAATACAATTATTATATATATATTTTAATGTAAATTATCGAATTTATTTGGGCTCAAACGAGCCCATCGTCGCCCCAAAACGACGTCGCGAACGAATTTCCTCGATCGCCGAGCTGACCGAACGTCCCGGCAACTGCCGGATAACGATCGATCAGCTAAGATCGCATCTCCTTGGCTTTCACCACCACCACTGTCGTGTTCCTTGGCCCCAGAACTTCTTCTGGGGCTTGTTTTACTTTCTTTCTCTGCTCAGCTCTGCTTTTCCCGTGCGGTTTGGCTTTGCGCCGACCGCTGCGCCCTCGGATACGTTCCGGGGTGCGTTCTGGTGCTCGTCTGCGCGACGGCACCAATTCGACGAGGATCCTACCAACCACGACGACGACGACGGATACCTGTCCTTGCGACGGCACTTCCTTGGCCTCGACCTCGACGCGTAAGCCCTCAAATGAGGCCGCCATGGACTACTTTTTCGTGCTCTGCTCTCTCGATGAGCAGCGCGAACGCGTCAGCCTCCTCGACGGAGCCGCAACGTCTCTAGATGACGACGACGGGCTTCAAGAGGCTAGATGGGCCCCCGCGCCGTCTCGTTCTTGCCTCCAACGAGGCAATGGGTGGATTTTTTTGGGGCTGGAGGGCGTCGCGGACGCATCCAGCCCCAGCGGTGCGTATTTAGTATATTTTTTCTCTCCTTCCTCATTCACGTTGCGCAGGCTGTCCTCGCCTGCTCCGCACCCAACATATCCTCGCACCCACCGTATCCTCGCGCTCAACGTCGCATCGCGCCCAACGTCTCCTCGTACCATCATCTCCTCCCTCGCACCACGTACTTCTGTCTTGTCCCTTCTCTGTTGTTAAACAACAGGGTGGGCTTGACTATGTATATCGTGCGCGTCGATAGCCCCCCTGCCATTGCCGGGGGGTCGTCGGCGTGCACGAACAGTGGCCAAGCACCATAACCCGACATCATTTCGGCGGGTAACCCGCACCCGCATCACGGGATAGGGTAAGTCGAGGGTACGGGTAGGGGTCCAAGATGAAATACCCGCGGGCAACCCGCGCTACTCACTAGAGAGGGGCCAGCCACGATTCGTTGTAGGGAAGAACGGGCTTACGTTGGATGGATTTCTGACATTCGATGCAGGATCGAATGAAATATGACACGTCGTCGTAAAGATTCGGCCAGTAGAAGCGATCTGCCAACAATCGATATGTGGCGTCGCGTCCGCGATGTCCTGTCTGCAAATGTGCTTCCATCATCAGATCACGACGTTTCGCGATGTCCTCGATAACGAGACGCGGCATCTTCTCGTCGGAACGTTTGGCCATCAGCCAGAGACGATCCTCTGCCAGTATGTATCTCCTGGACCTCTTGAGGAACGCGAGTTTTGTCTTGTCCGTCTTGCATTTCAGCGGGTATGTTCCTTCATGAAGGAAAAGTCGGAGCTCCTGCCAGAACAGTCCATCATCCTGGTCTCGCGTACCGTGTTTGTGTCCGGCTGCGTTTGCGAGCTCGGATTGTCCAAGGGGACGCAAGTCCGTTATCTCTGTAATCGCGTCTGTAAACAGCGTGGAAAATTCTTCTCCAGCTAAGGAGACAGTAGCAGAGAATTGTCTGGTGGATTTTCGATCAAAGAACTCTGGAAGAGGTCTGGAAGTGGAAACGTCTGTGTTGGCTAGAGCAGCACAATGGAACAGAGAGTACGCGTCGTCTTGCAGAAACGAGTCGGCGTGGTCGCCGTAACGGTCGTGTGTGTCAATCTGGAGACCAACAGAGGTGTGGAAAACAGGTATATTCGCCGCCATGGCGGCTCGAGTCAAGAACGGATTAGACGCCCGTATTCGAAGCGCGCTAAGCGCGAACCGAACAACGTGGGTCAGCGTGATTTCGTATATTGATGCCGAGTTGTCTGATCCGTTCCCGTCTTCGTCTTCCGTGTTCTTGCCGCCATCGTCTGTCCTCGACAGCATGCACTCATCATCGACATCAGGCTTGATCTGGCCATCGTTCTGGACGTCTTGAGGCTCGGGAGTGCGCGTACTGCGCGGATTTGATGCCACCATCTCGGCATCTTTCTCCTCCTCTGGTTCTCTCCTTCTCTTCTGCTGCTTGCTCCTGCGGGAATTGGATACTTCTGGACGCTGGAAGATGATATCGGGATCATCCCGGAATGGTGAGTCGTGTTCTTGTGGCTCTGGGTTGATGTTGATCTCGGCTGCCATAGTTCCTTGGCTGCTCTTGTTCCCATCTCTCGGTTGCGCGTTCTGGATGGATTCTGTGCGCGTTCCGGATGAACGTCGTTCCAAGATGATGTCGGGAATGCCTGGATGGCGCTGCTCGGTCCTTTCGTCCTTGCAGACGTGCATCTTTGCATTGCGATACTCGTCTCGGTCGACGCGCGTCCCGTATGCTAAGTCGTACGCGTCGAGGAATGCTTCTGCATCGTCTGCTGGGTTACTGTGGCCAGTATCGATTTCTGGAGCTCGAGATAACGCGTCTTCCATCTTGAACGCGGTCGCAGGTACGTGTTTCGTTTCGAAATCAAATAATTGAATCCAACAAACCCATCGCAGCATTGGCGCATTGGGGACATCGTCGGGTCGTCGTAGCATCGCGGCCAACGATATAGCATCGTGTTCCAGGCGGAAATATACGCCCCACACACGGTGACGAAGGGCTTTCAAGGCTATGAACACTCCGAACACCTCAGTCTTCGGCTGCCCATAGTTTTGCTGTGATTTAGCGAACGTACAGGATCCGTACAACGTTGGATGCTTTTCTTCGTCGGTGATCTGGTAAAGGACCCATCCGGAGCCCATCCAACTGGAGTCGACGCCCAGCACGATGAGTCCGTCATCCGAAGTACGTGGCGGTCGATTTATCAACTTCGCGCGGTCGTAGTCCATTCGGGCTAACACAGGAGCCGTTGTAACTCGTTTCTTGAGTACTTCGACTGCGTCTTCGCCTGCGTCGGTCATCTGGAACTCTTCCTCTGACTTGATAAGCAACACGGTGAGTGGCTTCGTGATCATCGCGTAGTTTTTGATCCATCGACGAGCACCTCCTGCTAGGCCAAGGAACATCCGTACTTCGCCCACGGATATGGGTATAGGCCATTTGAGGATTTTCTCAACGAGTTCGGGCCCGAGGATCCAGCCTTCGTAGGAGACGACGGATCCAACGATTGTGAGCTTGAATATGGCAAGTATGGTCTTGTATCCGGAGATGGTGATCCCCGCCGCCTCAAGAGCAGAGAAGAATGCGTCTAGACGAGGTATGAACTCCCATATGAATCGTCTGAACTGCTCCTCTTTGTCAACAGTCTCGTTGTTGTAACGCGATAGTGGCCCACGGATGCCGCAGTCATCCATGAAGTTGTCGCCCCATTGTTTGACTTTCACAGGTTTCAGAGCGTGGTCCGTTCATCGACAGAACTCTTGTACAGAGTTTGTACACCCTTGAACGAGAGTGCACGATTGCACCGGATGATCTAGAGACCTCAACGAGTCCGACGCGAGTCAGACTCGCGACTCGTGACGCGAGTACTCACATAAAAAGAAGTCCAGTTCAGACTCGCGTCAGACTCGACTCGCAATGACTCACGAGTCATCGCGAGTCCACTCGCGAGTACTCACCATGAGTCCGAGTCATCTCGGATACTCACGAGTACTCGCGAGTCCATACACCCCCAAGCATTCATGCGCAGCGAGCATCCCCGGGCAATGGCACGGGGACAGTCAGCTGGGCATGAGGGTATGGTGGGGGTGATGGTGGAAGGACGGTGGTGGTGGTGGAAGGATAGTGGTGGTGGAGGAAGGTGGTGGTGGAGGATGGTGGTGGTGGTGGTCGACTCCGAACGACTCGTCGTCGCATCCATCTCGCATCATCCGCCTCATCGCATCACATCCCCCTCCTCATCACATCATCATCATCATCGTGCCGTCGTCGTCGTCGTCCTCATCCATCATCGGCGCCGCGATCCAGTGACTGAATCGTGTACTGCCCGTTTGCGGGGCTTACGCGTGCTGGAGACGACTTTTAAGTCGTCTCCATCGACGCCGACTCAAAGTCGAGCGCCGCTCGTGTCGACGCCGACTTGAAGTCGAGCGGTGATAGTGTCGTTGCCGACTTGAAGTCGAGCAACGGGTCGTGTTCCAGCTCTGCTACTGGCGCAGAGCCAGCAGCAGCGGGTCCGGCACAAAGCCGAGGCCAAAAACACACCCTACAGCTGGCTGACAATCGTCAGCGCAGCGGGAGCGACAATCGTCACTCCCTGGGTGTTGGCGGTGTTCGTGGTGGTGGTTGAGAAGAGAGTAATACCACTCGATCAGACGCTGACGCGTCGCTTCGGGACTCGGCCCGGATCGCCGGATCGAGCAGGATAATCGCGCACGTCTCGTTCTCGAGACGTTGCGGACCATTTGCTCTGCAAAAAATTGGTAAATTTAGTTTAAATATATATCTAAATATTTGCGAGTCATCGTGTGATGACTCGCGGTCTGAAAATGGATACTCAGACTCGTGCTCGGACTCGCGAGTATGTGACTCGCGAGTCACACGAGTGCGAACACCGACGTGCCCGAGGCGAGTCGAGTCACCAGATGACTCGGTGACTCGGTGACTCGTTGAGGTCTCTAGGATGATCCAATGCGTGACATGTGGTGAGTGGTCGGGAAATCTTTGCAAGACGACAGGCATCGTAGCCTGAAAACATGTCTCCGATGCAGTAAACTGAATATCCCACATAGGATTCAGCAAACTCGTTGATGTTCGGGGGAAGTGAGGCATCTCGAACTGTGACTGCGTTGAGCTCTTCGACATTGATAACCAAACGGACTGGTGGACTCGAGCCGGGTTTCTTCGCAACCGGAAATATTACAGATCGATAGCTGGCCACGGATGGCTCAAACTTGCCAGCCTGTTCGAGCCGTCGGATTTCGTCTCTAACGTGATCGCGGAGCGCAATAGGAATGAAGATTGGTGGTCTCTGCCACGGGGTGTGTTCGATAACGGGGATCTCGTAGTCGGGGTAGTATTCTGGGCTGAACTCGCCCTTCTCGGAATAATCGAATGCAAAGGCATTTGGGTGCAGCATCACCACGTAAGCCATTGCGCGCATCTCTTTCGGAGTGAGGGTATCTGGAGGAATCTTGGAAAGCAACAAGTCCAGCCGCTCACGCGTGATGCGGCCAGAGAAATCAAGGGAATCAATAGGAGGTGGATCAAGTGGAATGGGATTTGGGGGATGTTCGGGTATGTCTTTGAAGACTTGTGCAGCTGGATCGGGCATATAGGATGGTACTGGTCTGTACTTCCGTGCAACGGGTTTGAAATGACGTCCTGTCTTCTTCGGTCGGGGTTGTGAGATCTGGTTTGCCGGGTTAGCGCCATACATATGCAAGGCGCGGTCCGTCCATCGGGTAGAGGGAATGTGGTTCGGGTCTATGCCCGAGGAATGAATGTAATCGTGTATAAGAGAATCAAAATGTTCGGGTGGCTGTGTGTTCATTAAGAAATCGTGATCGGAATAGGCAGGATTGCCCATTAAACATTCGAAGGATCTTCCTAAGGTGGCTGGGTTGGAGCGGAAGACCTTCTCTTCGCACTCCTTCAATAAAAATCCTTGTCGTCTTCGTCCGGCACTTCCTCAATGCGAGACGTATGAGTATGTTTCGTCTTGATCTCTGTCTGATTCCGTGGATCCTCTGGTGAAGCGATGATAACCGAAAGCGTGGGTGCATAAGACTGGTCTCCATTCTTCCAAAGCAGAAGCTGAACCTCTCCAGTTCTCGAGTAGTTGATCCGAGCCGTGTAGTAATGGAGGAATGGCTGTCCAAGGATCAGGTCATATGAAGTCCCGATGTTCTCCATCCTCGAAACGAACAGGTGATGTGTGAAGTCGTGTGAGCCGATAACGAGAGGTGCATCCAAGCAACATCCAAGCAATCTCTCTGCATCTCCATGAATTCCTTTGAGTGACCAATTCGCGCCAGCGAAATCCAAAGCAAGTCCACTCTTGTTCGCAATCCGTTGACCTGTGATGTTCAACTCTGATCCTGTATCAATCATAGCCCGATAGGAAACTCCGTTGATCTTGACGTTCACGATTCCGGTAACCATTGCAAAGAACGGTTTATCGATAACTGCAATAGCACTCGTGTGGTATCGGATGAATTCCTCCACCTCCTCGACATTGTCTGCACCGCACTCCAAGGTCATACCCTGGAATGGGTTATTCCCTTCTGCCTTTGTCGCATAGACGGTGTCGACTTGCTCCACAAAGTCGCTATACTCTGCTGCTCGGTTGGTGTACTCGCGTCGGGACTTGGTGGCATCGTTAACCGATTGACGTAGTGCAGGACTCATTCCTACGAGATCCTTGACAGAGATGGTGATCTGGTTGTCCATAACCCTCTGATAAACCGATTTGACGTCGACGTTCTCTTGGATATCAGACGTGAAGCGCCAGGCGGGAGGCTTTGCAGCCTTCGAGTTCGTATCATCCTTCATTGCAACGTCCGGCTTGTCTCGTGATGGCTGAGAGGCTTTCCATCCTTCCTCTCTGTTGATAGGATTCGGTGGAGGCGTGATGTTCATCGGCTTCGGCGCAGGCGGTTTGACAACTCGTGCAGGAGGAATAACTGGAGTAGTACCCTCCCAATGCTTTCCTTTTCCATCAGATGCCTGGGTAGGATTGTAGCGATTGTCCTTCGTTTGAGATCGAGTAGCAGGGTCTGACATGTGCGGCGTCAACGTGGCAACTCCGAAGATTCCTCTACCCAACTGCAGAACCTGTCCACCATTGTCAAAATAGGCACCAAGGTTGCTGGTGGAGGCACTTGTAGAGGGCTGAGAAGGCGTTATCCTTGTCGTAGGCGGAGCAGCTGTCTGCTGGCGCAAGTATCCAGCCAAACCTCCAACTGTGTTTCTGGGCACCATTGGAAGATCAGCACCATTCGGGAGCGTGTATCGATTGCCGTTCATCTGCACAAGTCCTTCCTGAATCAAAGGAAGCATAGCTGGGCAACGATGTGGACTTGGAGGATGGGTATTCGTGTACTCTCCACAGATCCAGCACCGACGAGTGGCAGGAGTGAAGCGTGAGTCGCTCTGGTGTTCGTTCTTGAGCTCTGCCAGACTAAGCTGCATCTTGCGCATCGCTTCTGTCAAATCCTCGATCTGTGAAGACGTGGCCTGGGGTTTTGCTGATGGACCAGGAGTAGGAGGACGAGGAGCTGGAGTGATCTCCTCTGTAACACGATTCCCATCGTCATCAAAGCGCAACTCCTTGTCTTTAGCAGGCTTGGACTTCCACTCTTCGTACAGAATGCTGTCCGAATCGAAGCGTGCCTTCAACAGCTTCACAACGGCCATAACCTTGGGTGGAGAAGTCTTCTTTCGCTGAGCCTCCGGCAACAGGTTGTGCAGCCAGACCTTCAGGGAAGTGGGTACACCTTCGACGAAGAAATTGTCGTACTGTGCGTCTGTGATCAACTTGTTCTTCTTCAACGGGGCAGCGTTCTTCACGAAGTCGCGATAATAGTCCGTGACTGCCTCTTCCGATGCGAAGGGAGCCTTAGCAGCGCACTGGTGAACGAAGATCTTGAACTCCTCGACAGTATACTTCTTCGGTTGATCTCGTCCTCCATAAAGCTCTTTGAGGACTTCGACGGCTTTGTCCCACGTGCGTCCTGCCTCATCCTTATCGAACTCTGGGAGGAAGCGAAGTTGCTCTTTTACTTCGTCTGATGAATAGCGGAGGATGTAGTCGACGAGGGCATCCTTGTTAGAGATGCCAGCATTGGATCCGTGACTGGATACGATGTCGAGGAAATCATCGGTGAAACGGCCATTGTAACGAGGTGCACCAACTGTCCCGGGAATGGGCATGGGCACGAGTAATGTTGAGAAGCTCATCTGGGGCTGTTGTTGGGTAGCTGTCTGTAACTGGGATTGTGTTTGGGATTGGGATTGGGGATTCGGTTGTACTGGGTTTGTCGAGGAACTAGCTGGCATGGACTGCCTTGGAATGGGAAATGGCAACAAGGACACGTGTTATCGAATGGAAACACTGGACAAGGGGCTTCTGGTTCGACTATTCCCTCGCGGTGGGCTCCACTGTAGACGTAGACGTCAGTCTGTGCGTCGAATATGTATGTGCGAGGTATAGTCAGTTGCGATAGGAGCTGGTCGAAGCCGTAAGTCGAGTGATCAGATGTGAAATGTAGAGTACGTCTCGAATGAATATGCTCTGCTCCTTCTTGCACTCCGTGCTCTGAGCGTCAAGCGAAATCAAGGCGTAAGAGAATGAGATTCTGACTGTGGTGGTAAGAAGGTAAGGTAGGTATGGGTCTAAGCCTACAGTAACTAGGCCCATGGTCTAGAGGGTGAAGAGTGGTGTGATCCTAGGAATTAAATAAGTGGTGTGATATAGGTCTGGACTAAGCCAGAGGAATGGAGACTGAGGTGGGCTGATCTGTGAGTAAAAGCAAGTAGGTAAGCATAAAGTAAAGGCAGAGAGTCAAATCCCAAGTCGAGGAACTGTCACCGGTGAATGAACCCAATCCGACTCTGCGACGAGCGCACTAAGGTGCACTACTACACCGGACGCACAGACGATGGTACACCTTACCAGCAATACACTCCCATCAATTCACAATCGTGCCAAAGTCTCGATGGAGGCATGGGATCGCGTCTTGACAATCAGGTAGGCGACGATGAGGAAATACCCGTGAGAACGAACCAAGAGAGGGTCTTCTCTTGCTTGCCAGTGAGATAAAGCTGAGGGACATATTAGGAACGAGCTATGAAGGTATAGGAGCTTAGACAACATGCCGAAAGGATGTCGTGCTCTCGAGGCAACAATTTGTCAGCTCAGAGCATTCCACAGCGAGGAATGTACCTGCAAGCCTGGTACGGACAGGACGACTCAACACTGGCAGATTCTCGATCCACGACTCGGAGGGTCGCCTCGCTGGCGGGCTTTTGAGTGGAGGAAAATAGACCTAACAGTAGTACGTGAGAAAGTCGGTACAAATGGTAGTAAACGGTGCACTTACAGCATAAAAGACCAACGAAATCGTGGTAGACTTGAAGCGCCATATGGTGGCCTCGCTGGCGGTGCATCAAGAGTCGAGAAATGAGAATAGGTCCTAGGCGAATGATTTAGCGGAATGAGCCAAAAGAGCAAAATCACGTACAACAGTTCCGTCACCATGATCTAAAGGAAAGTCGTGATATAGGAATGAGACAATTACGGGACGAAACATACCGCGGTTTATGCTCAATCTGGTCGAATCCTACATGAAGAAGACAGGTCAATAATGAAGATCAAAATGAACCAAAAGACATACCACGTATCCAGGGCCAAAAGACAGTCCGGCGAGGACACCGGCAGCTGCCCTGTCTTCAAGACTCAGTTCCCATGGAAAGGACACCGAGAACGCAGTCCACACGCGGTCGAATGTAATATCCGGCAAGAATATCAGCATTAAAATGGTAAACAAAAGGGCAAGAAAAGCGCAATCGAGTTGTCCAGATTTCAGAATAGTCAACGTGGGTTCCTAGTAATTCGCTGAGAGTGACGAAACCGAATCCGAAGCGCCCACGGGTCGAAACAGGGCTAGGAGGAAGAGGGACATGACGGTTAGAGGGAAGGAGACCACTTTGATCTTTGATCGCCTAGATCCAAATGCGGCAAGGCAGAGGTTCGTCTTTCCCCATCATCATCAACGAGATGAACACTGATTATTTTCAGACACTACGCGTCCTGCTGTCCTCAAACGCTATCTGACCACGATTTTCGAATTCTGGACCGATTCCAGCGCAACCTGGATGAATTCTCACGATTTGAAGTTTGACCAGGGCAAATTTACTTGCTGTAGATACGTTAGTTGGACAAGAGGCGCGTTTCTTGAGGTGTTACTGCAGTTGAAATCCTGACAGACTTTCAAAGGGAATCTTGAGTCTTCGCTTGAAATGGCCCTCGTGAGGTACAGCATTTGAACTCGAACTGCGACGGGGAGGACTAGCTTTGACAGAGATCCGCGATTCACCTCGCTAATACGCTGCGAGTCATACGACGCCGTCTCATAGGATGACGCACTTCCGCCGGGTGAAGCGCGTCGTTTCATGTTCTGCTCCCGGCTATTCTGGTATTGCCTGGACTTCCCACGCACATCTACCCGCATGGATTCGCCGACTCACTTTCGGATAAACTGCCGTTGATTGAGATCTGGCTCTTGCGGTGTTCGGCTTTATTTTCTGATTTGGACATATGGACGGCGAACTCATTCTCGCGGATAAGTATGCCTTGGTCTGCTTGAATCCTTATGCTAATATTCTTCGCCTGGACCCACGCCCGTGGGTCCAGGCACACCATGTGCAGAAATCCTCCGCGCGTAGGATTTCCGCAGGTTGGACCCTGTCGAATCTCTCCGCGCGTAGGATTTCTGCAGGGACCCGAGTAGTGGACCCTGTTGAATCTCTACGCGCGTAGGATTTCCGCAGGTTGGACCCTGTCAAATCTCTCCGCGCGTAGGATTTCCGCGGGGACCCGAGTACTGGACCCTGTCGAATCTCTACGCGCGTAGGATTTCGACATGGACCCGAGTAGTGGACCCTGTTGAATCCCTACGCGCGTAGGATTTCCGCATCAGACTCTCACCCGGGCAATCTCCTAGTCCCCATCCTGCGGGTACAGATTGCTGGATGCTGGGTCTCCTAGGGTTTTCAACACCCAGGAATCCGAATTCACGCCCTGATTGGCGGTGCCTATCCTCGTTCGCGTGCTAGGACACCATCTCCTCCTTTAGCCATAGTCTGGCTGCATTTCGCTCTCTCCCGGCGCTCTCTCTACGTCGTCCTGGCGTATCTGACCGTTTTAGACGTCTGGAAATCGATTCCAGCCGTTCCCGGACCCGCGCGACGCCTCGTTGAGGCTCCAGCCTATCATCTCCTCCTCTAGCAATATTCTGGGTGCATTTCGCTCTCTTCTGGGGCTCCATTTACCTATCCCTCGTGCATCCGGGGGGTTTGGACACCCAGAAGTCCGAATCCGCGCTCCGCTTGACCTCCCCTGTCCTCGTTCTTTCGCCAGACTATCCTGCTCTCATCACTCTTCCTGGGCTTCATACCTCCGCATCTGCAACTCCAGATATTCGTGTCTGCATTTTCCTAATGTATTTGAGGTCCAGGAACTCGAATCTGGTGTCTGATTGACCGCGCCTGTTCGCGTTGCCGCACTAGGACATCCAGTACTGCATTTCCTTTCATATTCCGCATCTCACTATAACTGTGTACTCAGTTCTTCGAGTGAGTATCACCTCACTGTTTAAGACCTTCAGGAATGAGAATTCAGCACCAGTTTGACCGTGCATGTCATACATCTCTCTGTGGATCTCTGTGTGACTTTGGTCGGGCTTGTCCGGCTCCGACCGGCATCGACCGGCATCGACCGGCTTCATCCGGCACATCTGGATTCTACTGGGAGCAGGATGAGTGCAGTCAAACGGACAGTATACTGTGAATGCTAGATGTCAGGAAGCGTAGTTCACCAGCCAGTTAGGTATATCCATGTTCAGATGTGGTGCGAGTGTCTGGGCAGAGAGATCTGTTCCCGTCTGTAGTGGCCAGCGCGGTGTCTGTGGGAAAATGAGACCTGGGGTGACAAAATATGAGAGGTGAGTACAGATAGTAAGCTGGAAGAATAGGCGAGACTGCAACTGCGTTAACGAGTGAGGAGAGAATGCAAGTGAGTATCTGAGTCTCCGTCTGTGGGAAACGGACACCCGAGTGAGTGAATTCAAGGCGAGGGACAGTAAATTTTCAGCGCAAGACCCGAATGGTGTTGACGAGCGAGTGTCTATAGAGGCGAGGACCCAATGAAGACGCCGTTGAAGATCTGTGTGCGAAACCTGAATGTGGAGTACGTAATGTGTGTCTGATGATCCGTAGGATGTGTTTGAGAGGCTCTGTAGTGGATTCAAGTGTTTCCGACTGAGGATGGAGAAGAAGAACAGTAAATATTCAGCGCAAGACCCGAAGTGTGTTAACGAGTGAGGATCTGAATGCAAGTGAGTGTGAGACTCTATGTGCGGATGTGAAGATGGAGAGACTGCGTAGGTGAATCTGTCTGTGGGAAACGGACAACCGAGAGACTGAATTCGAGAGGGAGACTCTGCGAGAGCTGATGTGTATCTGTCGGATGTGTTTAAGAGACTGGTGAGTGAATTCGAGTGTTTCCGACTGTGTGTGTGGGCGAAGAACAGTAAATTTTCAGCGCAAGACCCGAACTGCGTCAACGAGCGAGTGTCTATAGAGGCGAGGACCCAATGAAGACGCCGTTGAAGATCTGTGTGCGAAACCTGAATGTGGAGTACGTAATGTGTGTCTGATGATCCGTAGGATGTGTTTGAGAGGCTCTGTAGTGGATTCAAGTGTTTCCGACTGAGGATGGAGAAGAAGAACAGTAAATATTCAGCGCAAGACCCGAAGTGTGTTAACGAGTGAGGATCTGAATGCAAGTGAGTGTGAGACTCTATGTGCAGATGTGAAGATGGAGAGACTGCGTAGGTGAATCTGTCTGTGGGAAACGGACAACCGGGAGACTGAATTCGAGAGGGAGACTCTGCGAGAGCTGATGTGTATCTGTCGGATGTGTTTAAGAGACTGGTGAGTGAATTCGAGTGTTTCCGACTGTGTGTGTGGGCGAAGAACAGTAAATTTTCAGCGCAAGACCCGAACTGCGTCAACGAGCGAGTGTCTATAGAGGCGAGGACCCAATGAAGACGCCGTTGAAGATCTGTGTGCGAAACCTGAATGTGGAGTACGTAATGTGTGTCTGATGATCCGTAGGATGTGTTTGAGAGGCTCTGTAGTGGATTCAAGTGTTTCCGACTGAGGATGGAGAAGAAGAACAGTAAATATTCAGCGCAAGACCCGAAGTGTGTTAACGAGTGAGGATCTGAATGCAAGTGAGTGTGAGACTCTATGTGCAGATGTGAAGATGGAGAGACTGCGTAGGTGAATCTGTCTGTGGGAAACAGACAACCGGGAGACTGAATTCGAGAGGGAGACTCTGCGAGAGCTGATGTGTATCTGTCGGATGTGTTTAAGAGACTGGTGAGTGAATTCGAGTGTTTTCCGACTGTGTGTGTGGGCGAAGAACAGTAAATTTTCAGCGCAAGACCCGAACTGCGTCAACGAGCGAGTGTCTATAGAGGCGAGGACCCAATGAAGACGCCGTTGAAGATCTGTGTGCGAAACCTGAATGTGGAGTACGTAATGTGTGTCTGATGATCCGTAGGATGTGTTTGAGAGGCTCTGTAGTGGATTCAAGTGTTTCCGACTGAGGATGGAGAAGAAGAACAGTAAATATTCAGCGCAAGACCCGAAGTGTGTTAACGAGTGAGGATCTGAATGCAAGTGAGTGTGAGACTCTATGTGCGGATGTGAAGATGGAGAGACTGCATAGGTGAATCTGTCTGTGGGAAACGGACAACCGGGAGACTGAATTCGAGAGGGAGACTCTGCGAGAGCTGATGTGTATCTATCGGATGTGTTTAAGAGACTGGTGAGTGAATTCGAGTATTTCCGACTGTGTGTGTGGGCGAAGAACAGTAAATTTTCAGCGCAAGACCCGAACTGCGTCAACGAGCGAGTGTCTGATGAAGAGGTGAGTGAATTCGAGTACCCGACTGAGAGACTGTATATGTGAATGATGCTTTATATTAAAAAACGGCCCGATTCCTAACAATCTAATCCTAGCAGGTAAGCTTACCTGCCAGGGTCGCCCTACCTCGGGTCCCATCGGCAGGTAACAAATCCAGATTTCGCGCCTCCAGGGAACCCCGACCACCTATGGGGTTATTTTCCTCTAATTTTGACTCGGGTCAGCCTGTACCCTAAGCTATTTCTGTGCGCTTTCATATTATTTGTCTTCCAAGTTGCGCACTCGCATCTTAGAAGAAACAGATATGACGAAGCCTCTAGTTAACAATATGCATATGCATCACTCGACTTCAGCCTAAGAAAATATGTATCATCGCAGCAGAAATAGAGCCAACTATATGGTGCGTCATATCTTTCAAGTTGCTGATCCGCATCTTAGAATATTTTTATTAGATGGCATGTCGTTATATCATCCTGAACAGGTAAAGATCATACCAATTAACACGGAGACAAGCAAAGCTTGATCATGAAGCGAGGATACTACACATCGAGAAGGCACACTCCAAGTTATCAATTCACATGGTAGAAGATCTGTTCGCTTGCTTAGAGTGCACTCGAAGGGTTAAAGTACAATCGATGTAGTCACTCATAGACCGCAGCTGATTCCTGCTCTCTCCTCCAAGTTACTGAATGGAATCTTAGAAAAATATTTACATATACGTCCTCTAGCTACGTACTGTCAGAACTGATGTCAACAGTAATGCGATTCATATCTCCGTACGAGAACTCTCAGATGGCGCAGTAGACGCTTCGAGTGTCTTTCCGATTCATATGAATAACAAGCGATAACTCTTGTACAGTAGCTGCACTCGCATACAGCTGCTTCAGATACCTTTCTATGAGCTACATCCTAACAATCTAACCCTCATGCCTAAGCTTAGATGCCTTAACTATCTAACCTTCGCCCTAAGCTTAGGGCCAGGGTCGCCCTAACAAATCCAGATTTCGCGTCTCCAGGGAACCCCGACCTCCTATGGGTTATTTTCTTTCAATTTTACCTCGAGGTCAAGCTGTACCTCGAGCAATTATAGACAGTTTCACATTTTCTAAGTTGCTAATCCGCATCTTAGAATAATTATCTGCTGTTCTGTACTTAGTCGCTGCTATGTTACTTATCCACATCCTAGACAATCTGTTATGACTGTCTATGCAGCAGCCGATTCCCGCTCGCTCTTCTAAGTTACTGAATGGAATCTTAGAAAAATATTTGTACACACGTCCTCTAGCTATGTACTGTCGGAACTGATATCAATAGTACTGCGATTCATGTCTCTGTACGAGAACTCGCAGATGGCGCAGTAGACGCTTCAAGTGTCGTTCCGATCCATATGAATAAATGAGCAATAACTCTTGTATAGCAGCAGCACTCGCATACAGCGGCTTCAGGTGCCTTTCTATGAGCTACGTCCTGTGTGCGTGAGACGGCCCGGTTCCCCGACTGTAGTGGCCAGCGCGTAAAGTGAGGCTGCGAGAGATGTAGCTGGTGGCGTAGGTGATCAGAGTTTATGCTTAGTACCGCAGCCGATTCCCGCTCGCTCTTCCAAGTTACTGAATGGAATCTTAGAAAAATATTTGCACGGTACGCTTATGTCCGAACTGATCTAGAGACGTCTACGGGGATTTATCTGATTTCGCTCAGTCTCCCTACAAGTCATGGATGGCGCAAGGGATGGCCGCAGAGATAAGTAGATGTGCGACTGACCTATCGGCTGTATACGTCTAGACATGGTTTCGGCTGAGAACTGTCTATGCTGCCTATATAAGTGATAACTCTTATACAGCAGTCGCACTCGCTATGTCGAGGCATGACTTGGTGCTCGGAGCCTAACTGTGTGTGTCGGCCCCGGTTCCCGACTGTAGTGGCCGGCGTAGAGGTGGCGCCTTTGTAATTTACTCTATGAAAAAGACGGCCCGGTTCTCGACTGTAGTGGCCAGCGCGTAAAGTGAGGGTGTGAGAGAAAATGCCCGGCACGTTCCAAGTTGCTGAATTGCATCTTAGAAAGATGTCGCTCATAGTAGGTGATCAGAGTTTATGCTCTTGCTCTTCCAAGTTACTAAATGGAATCTTAGAAAAATATTTGCATGGTACGCTTATGTCCAAACTGATGTAGAGAGGTCTACGGTCATGCGATTTATCTGATTTCGCTCAGTCTCCGTACAAGTCAAGTATGCGAACTCTTGGATGGCGCAAGGGATAGCCGCAGAGATAAGTGACTGACCTATCGAGCGCTTGGAGCCTAACTGTATGTGTCGGCCCCGGTTTCCGACTGTAGTGGCCAGCGGACGTAATGCTATGCTGCGAGGAATGGTTAGGGTGAGTAGAGGTGACGCCTTGCTAATTTACTCTATGAAAAAACGGCCCGGTTCCCGACTGTAGTGGCTGGCACGTAAAGTGACGCTGGGAGGAATGGTTAGGGTGAGTAGAGGTGGCGCCTTTGTAATTTACTCTATAAAAAAGACGGCCCGGTTCCCCGACTGTAGTGGCCAGCGCGTAAAGTGAGGCTGCGAGAGATGTAGCTGGTGGCGTAGGTGATCAGAGTTTATGCTTAGTACTGCAGCCGATTCCCGCTCGCTCTTCCAAGTTACTGAATGGAATCTTAGAAAAATATTTGCACGGTACGCTTATGTCCGAACTGATCTAGAGACGTCTACGGGGATTTATCTGATTTCGCTCAGTCTCCCTACAAGTCATGGATGGCGCAAGGGATGGCCGCAGAGATAAGTAGATGTGCGACTGACCTATCGGCTGTATACGTCTAGACATGGTTTCGGCTGAGAACTGTCTATGCTGCCTATATAAGTGATAACTCTTATACAGCAGTCGCACTCGCTATGTCGAGGCATGACTTGGTGCTCGGAGCCTAACTGTGTGTGTCGGCCCCGGTTCCCGACTGTAGTGGCCGGCGTAGAGGTGGCGCCTTTGTAATTTACTCTATGAAAAAGACGGCCCGGTTCTCGACTGTAGTGGCCAGCGCGTAAAGTGAGGGTGCGAGAGAAAATGCCCAGCACGTTCCTAACTATCTAACCCTCGCACCTAAGCTTAGGTGCCTACCTCGGTCCCCAACGGCACCTAACAAATGCAGATTTCGCCCCTCCAGGGAACCCCGACCATCTATGGGTTATTTTCCTCTGATTTTCACGTGCAGTCAGCCTGTACCCCAAGCTATTCCTGTGCACTTTCACATTATTCATCTTCTAAGTTGTGCACTCGCATCTTGGAAGAAACTGATATGCTGAAGCCTCTAGTTAATAATATGCATATGCATCACTCGACTTCAGCCTAACTATCTAACCCTCATAGAGCAAGGCACGAGTGTATACCCGGGTGCACCCGACACCCGTCCGGCAAATACTTGCTGCCGGAAAGCCGGACTTGCCACCCGGCAGCACACCCGGGTACACGCAAGTACTTGACCCGCGGGTCAAGTACTTGGCAAGTACTTGCCTTGCGGGTGTGCAAGTACTTGTCAGGTATGCACCTATTGTTTGATTTTTTCGTGCGCGCCGACGACCCCCGGGCAATTGCACGGGGGTTATCGACGAGCACGAGCCATGAGCTTTGAGTCCCGGCTGCTTGAACAGACAAGCACCGGGATCAAACAGCATGGGTGGGAGACGGGTGCGGTTTGACAATGGTGGGAGGTAAGCGGGGGTATGGTGACATCTGGAGCCGTATGTTGTCGGCATCGTGCTCGCTGTCGGCGCCTGTGGGACGAGAGCACTACAACAGGTTAGAGAAGAACATAAAGAAAGAGAAATGCGCACCGTTTGGGGCTGGACGCGTCCGCGACGCCCTCCAGCCCGCAAAGCCGTCACCAGTCATTGCCGCCACCGCTATAATCTGGCGGCTAAGCGCCCGCGCCCACTGGTCAGGAGTACGGCGGCCTTGTCCCAAGGGCTTACGCGTCGCGGAAATCGTCGGGTTGCTGTCGTCTTGAAGACGCAACAGCAGCATGTGCCCCGGAGTGCATCCGAGGGCGCAGGGGCCGGCGCTGAGCCAAGTCGAAGGTCCTATATCAAGGCGGCCTCGTCCTGAGGGCTTACGCCGTTCGAATCCAGTCCAGGTGGCGTTGTCGCGAAGACAAACGCAAAGAATCGCCCCGGAACGTATCCGAGGGCGCAGCGGTTGGCGCGAAGCCAAACCGCACCAGAAAAAAGAAGAGAACACGCAGAACAAGCCCCAGAAGCAGTTCTGGGGCCGACAAGCACGACGTTCAAGTCGTGCTGTGGTGGTAGGAAGGCAAGAGCTCTGATCTGACCAGATCGATCGTTATCCGGCAAGTGCCGGGACGCTCGGCCTGCTCGGCAATCAAGGAAATTCGTCCGCGACGTCGTTTCTGAACGACGTTGGGCTCGTTTGAGCTCGAATAAATTATGAAAAATCTCTAAAAATATATATTAGCATTGAGGCAAGTATTGGGCAAGTACTTGCCCCAAATACTTGCCTAGCCAACCCCGTACTTGCCACCCGTGCACCACCCGGGTGGTGGCAAGTGCCGGGTGTGCAGGTGCCGGGTGCGGCACCACCCGGGTGATGCCAATACCTGCAAGTACTTGTAAGTACTTACCACTCGTGCCTTGCTCTAAACCCTCGCACCTAACTATCTAACCCTCGCACCTAAGCTTAGGTGCCTAACTATCTAACCCTCGCACCTAAGCTTAGGTGCCTACCTCGGTCCCCAACGGCACCTAACAAATGCAGATTTCGCCCCTCCAGGGAACCCCGACCATCTATGGGGTTATTTTCCTCTGATTTTCACGTGCAGTCAGCCTGTACCCCAAGCTATTCCTGTGCACTTTCACATTATTCATCTTCTAAGTTGCGCACTCGCATCTTGGAAGAAACCGATATGCTGCGCTTCACAGAGGAAGATGAAGCCTTTAGTTAATAATATGCATGTGCATCACTCGACTTCAGTTCAAGTAGATGTGTATCCTCACAGCTGAACGGAGATCTGCATGTCGTTGTACGATCCTAACAATCTAATCCTAGCAGCACAGCTGTGCTGCCAGAGTCGCCCTACCTCGGTCTCCAACGGCAGGTCACCAATCTGAATTTCACCCCTCTAGGGAACCCCGACCTCCTATGGGTTATTTTCTTTCGATTTTACCTCGAGGTCAAGCTGTACCCCGAGCAATTATAGGCAGTTTCACATCTTCCAAGTTGCTAATCCGTATCTTAGAATAGTTATCTGCTGTTCTGTATTTAGTCACTGCTATGTTACTTATCCACTCCCGAGACGATCTGTTATAACTGTCTACGCAGCAGCCGATTCCTGCTCGCTCTTCTAAGTTACTGAATGGAATCTTAGAAAAATATTTGCACACACGTCCTCTAGCTACGTACTGTCGGAACTGATGTCAACGGTAATGTGATTCATGTCTCTGTACGAGAACTCGCAGAGGGCGCAGTAGATACGTCAAGTGTCATTCCGATCCATATCAATAAACGAGCCATAACTCTTGTACAGCAGCAGCACTCGCTATGTCGAGGCAGGACTTGGTGCTCAGAGCCTAACTGTGTGTGTCGGCCCCGGTTCCCGACTGTAGTGGCCGGCGTAGAGGTGGCGCCTTTGTAATTTACTCTATGAAAAAGACGGCCCGGTTCTCGACTGTAGTGGCCAGCGCGTAAAGTGAGGGTGCGAGAGAAAATGCCCGGCACGTTCCAAGTTGCTGAATTGCATCTTAGAAAGATGTCGCTCATAGTAGGTGATCAGAGTTTATGCTCTTGCTCTTCCAAGTTACTAAATGGAATCTTAGAAAAATATTTGCATGGTACGCTTATGTCCGAACTGATGTAGAGACGTCTACGGTCATGTGATTTATCTGATTTCGCTCAGTCTCCGTACAAGTCAAGTATGCGAACTCTTGGATGGCGCAAGGGATAGCCGCAGAGATAAGTGACTGACCTATCGAGCACTTGGAGCCTAACTGTGTGTGTCGGCCCCGGTTTCCGACTGTAGTGGCCAGCGGACGTAATGCTATGCTGCGAGGAATGGTTAGGGTGAGTAGAGGTGACGCCTTGCTAATTTACTCTATGAAAAAACGGCCCGGTTCCCGACTGTAGTGGCCGGCGCGTAAAGTGACGCTGGGAGGAATGGTTAGGGTGAGTAGAGGTGGCGCCTAACAATCTAATCCTAGCAGGTAAGCTTACCTGCCAGGGTCGCCCTACCTCGGGTCCCATCGGCAGGTAACAAATCCAGATTTCTGCCCTCCAGGGAACCCCGACCACCTATGGGGTTATTTTCCTCCGATTTTTACGTGCAGTCAGCCTGTACCCCAAGCTATTCCTGTGCGCTTTCACATTATTCATCTTCTAAGTTGCGGACTCGCATCTTGGAAGAAACAGATGGAAGACAAAGCCTCGAGTTAACAATATGCATATGTAGCAGCACTTGACTTCGGTCTAAGAAAATATGTATTGTCGCAGCAGAAAGGAGAGCCTGCTGTTTAGTGCGTCATATCTTTCAAGTTGCTGATCCGCATCTTAGAATATTTTTATCAGTTGGCATGTCGTTATACTATCCTGAACAGGCAAAGACCATACCAATTGATATGAAGACAAGCAAAGCTTGATCATGAAGCAAGGATACTATACATCAAGAAGGCGCACTCCAAGTTATTAATTCACATAGTAGAAGATCTGTTCGCTTGCTTAGAGTGCGCTCGAAGGGTTAAAGTACAATCGATGTAGTCACTTATAGACCGCAGCCGATTCCCGCTTGCTCTTCTAAGTTACTGAATGGAATCTTAGCAAAATATTTGCATATACGTCCTCTAGCTACGTACTGTCAGAACTGATATCAACAGTAATGTGATTCATGTCTCCGTACGAGAACTCTCAGATGGCGCAGTAGACAGTTCGAGTATCTATCCATATGAATAAATGAGCGATAACTCTTGTACAGCAGCTGCACTTGAATACAGCTGCTTCAGATGCCATTCTATGAGCTATGTCCTAACAATCTAATCCCGGCGCCACAGCTGTGGCGCCAGGGTCGCCCTACCTGAGTCCTCAACGGCGCCTCACAAATTCAGATTCCGCCCCTTCAGGGAACCCCGACCTCCTATGGGTTATTTTCTTTCAATTTTACCTCGAGGTCAAGCTGTACCCCGAGCAATTATAGACAGTTTCACATTTTCCAAGTTGCTAATCCGCATCTTAGAATAATTATCTGCTGTTCTGTACTTAGTCGCTGCTATGTTACGTACTCACATCCTAGACAATCTGTTATGACTGTCTATGCAGCAGCCGATTCCTAGCTATAGTATTCCGATTTCATCGCGATGAAATACCCGGGGTTACCTGGGGTTACTTGGGGCTTTGGTGGTCGACAACCAGGCACAAGTTCATTGCTATGCCATCTCTGCCTGACAACAACTGTGTGCCTTGCCGCTTTTGGCTAAATTCACTTGTCGACCACTGGATCTGCTGCTCGTCGACCACCAAGTGCTGGTCGTCGACCATTCAGTGCTGGTTGTCGACTATTTAGTACTGCTCGTCGACCATTGACTACTGGTCGTCAACCAATGATGTCATGTATATTATAAGGCGGACAAAGTTTCTGTGCTGACAGAGCTGGTCGTCGAGCACCAAGCTCTGTTCATCGACCATTGTAGTGTACTCATCGACCATCATGGCGTGGTCGTCGACAAGCAATCAGTGTGTGAGAGATAGTCAGGGTGAGGCTAATCAGATGTGTGAACCCGAAACGTTCACTGTTGCGTAGCACGCCACATCGCTAGGGTGGCCGTCAAGCAATGATGCTTTGACGTCGACTAATAGTGCTTCGTCGTCGACTGCTCATGGCTCCCGTACCGTATTTCCTTACATCGGCGCCATTTGAAGGCGCGCTTCAGATTTATGTGTCACCATCACCGAAATGTCATAGAAGTATCAGAGTCCATCACAGATTGCGGTGCTTTACTCAATGTCGCGTATGTGTTGTTGTCGACCATCCCGACATAATTGACGCTAACAAAGTGATGGTCATCGACTGTTCAGTACTGCTCGTCGACCAATGATGTCATGTATATTCTAAGGCGGACAAAGTTTCTGTGCTGACAGAGCTGGTCGTCGACCAACAAGCTCTGTTCATCGACCTTTGTAGTGTACTCATCGACCATCATAGCGTGGTCGTCGATGAGCAATCGGTGCGTGAGAGATAGTCAGGGTGGGGCTAATCAGATGTATGAACGCGAAACGCTCACTGTCGCGTAGTACGCCACAATGCTAGGGTGGCCGTCGACCGCTGATCTCTTGAAGTCGACCAATGGTGGTTGGTCGTCGACCACTCATGGGCTCGCGCTCAATATTTCCTTACATCGGCGCGATTTCACGGCGCGCTTGAGCTCCGTGTTTCATGATCACCGAGATTATCATAGTCCATCACAGATTGCGGTGCTTTACTCAATGTCGCGTATGTGTTGTTGTCGACCATCCCGACATAATTCACGCTAACAAAGTCATGGTCATCGACCATTTAGTACTGCTCGTCGACCATTGAGTACTGGTCGTCGACCAATGATGTCATGTATATTCTAAGGCGGACAAAGTTTCTGTGCTGACAGAGCTGGTCGTCGACCAACAAGCTCTGTTCATCGACCTTTGTAGTGTACTCATCGACCATCATAGCGTGGTCGTCGACGAGCAATCGGTGCGTGAGAGATAGTCAGGGTGGGGCTAATCAGATGTGTGAACGCGAAACGCTCACTGTCGCGTAGTACGCCACAATGCTAGGGTGGCCGTCGACCACTGGTCTCTTGAAGTCGACCAATGGTGGTTGGTCGTCGACCACTCATGGGCTCGCGCTCAATATTTCCTTACATCGGCGCGATTTCACGGCGCGCTTGAGCTCCGTGTTTCATGATCACCGAGATTATCATAGTCCATCACAGATTGCGGTGCTTTACTCAATGTCGCGTATGTGTTGTTGTCGACCATCCCGACATAATTCACGCTAACAAAGTCATGGTCATCGACCATTTAGTACTGCTCGTCGACCATTGAGTACTGGTCGTCGACCAATGATGTCATGTATATTCTAAGGCGGACAAAGTTTCTGTGCTGACAGAGCTGGTCGTCGACCAACAAGCTCTGTTCATCGACCTTTGTAGTGTACTCATCGACCATCATAGCGTGGTCGTCGACGAGCAATCGGTGCGTGAGAGATAGTCAGGGTGGGGCTAATCAGATGTGTGAACACGAAACGCTCACTGTCGCGTAGTACGCCACAATGCTAGGGTGGCCGTCGACCACTGGTCTCTTGAAGTCAACCAATGGTGGTTGGTCGTCGACCACTCATGGGCTCGCGCTCAATATTTCCTTACATCGGCGCGATTTCACGGCGCGCTTGAGCTCCGTGTTTCATGATCACCGAGATGTGACGGATTATCATAGTCCATCACAGATTGCGGTGCTTTACTCAATGTCGCGTATGTCTTGATGTAGAACACCAAGTACTGCTCGTCGACTACTCAGTGCTGGTCGTCGACCATTCAGTGCTGCTCATCGACTATCTGGTGACGCTCGTCGACCAGTGATGTCATGTGCATTATAACGCGGACAAAGGTTGCGCGGCAGGTGTGCTGACAGAGCTGCTCGTCGAGCATTGTATGGTGGTCGTCGACCATCATAGCCTCGTCGTCGACCATGATACCGTGGTCGTCGACAACCTGATCAGTCATCGGTCAGATGGTCAGGGTTGGCGCAATCACATCTGTCAACCCGAAACACTTACCGTCGCGCAGCAGGGCACACCGCTAGGGTGGCCGTCGACTACTGATCCCTTGATGTCGACCACCGATCCCTTGACGTCGACGAATGATGCTTGCTCGTCGACCACCGATCGGTTCCCGCCCCATATTTCCTTTGGTCCGCGCCATTTCAAGGCGCGCTCACATCATGATCGATATATCACGGAACTATCACAGTCCATCACAGATTGCCCTGCCAGACACGGGGTCCCGTATGTCTTGACGTCGACCATCCCGACTCGATCCCGACGTCTTGCCATTTTTGAACGGTTTGCTCTGGTTTGTCAGGCGAGGCAGGGGTTTTCAAGGGCTCCAGATCGATTGGTGTCATCCACAGGTGCGTACACTGACCGCCTAGGGCGCTGCTCGCTTATTGGTTGATTTAGATTAAGACCCGGAGACATTATCCTCCGCTTTGAGGCCCCCAGCGCCCTCGTCGTCCATCATCCTACCGTTTTACAGGCCTACCAATCGATTGGTGTCATTTCCGAACGCCCACGACGCGTTGATCTCGCCCCAGAAGATCACCACCTCCTCTTACCATAATTTGTCCGCTTTTCGACTTCTCCCGCGCCTGCATTTACCTCGACGTGCTGAATACTACTGTTTTAGAGTACTAGTAGTTGATTCCCCCTGGTTTTGGACCCGCACAATTTCTCGTTCCCGCTTTAGAGCACCATTTCCTCCTTGTACCCTATTTCTTCGCATTACCAAGCCTTTATCCTTCCCTTTACTACTGTTTTAGAGGATTAGAAATTGATTGGCAATGTTTCTGGTCCTCTGTGATGTGTTGATCCCCCGCCTAGCCTACAGCCGCGCCTCCTGCCATTTTGTGGGTGCATTAGCCAGGAGTCATA
>JADNRX010001350.1:0-10771 GCA_015501595.1 Hymenopellis radicata
GTAAATGAGCATTGGTCAGCCGCCCGTTCGCTCCTACAGTACTAGCTAAGGCAGTGTCCATCTCTTCCGTATATGACGTTGTGCTTTCGTCTCCTTGTTCCTCTCGTTGCCATCAACGACACCACGGAGGACGACAACAGCTACAAACGGTGACAACAGACAAGGAATGACTCTGGTGGCGATGACCATAGCGAGTCCCTCACTGCCTTCATCTCCTGCGCTTCTCTCGACTGCTCATTGGCTAGGCTCGCCACCCTTGAATTGTACTTCTATGTCAAACACGCGTGCGTCTCGACCTTCAGATATTTCGGTCGTACATTTCCCAGAGCGTCAGGACATGCGGTTACTGGCACCCTCCAGTCACGTACTGTCCTTCCTCAAGGCAACTCGACTCCCGCGTCCGATGTATGCTCTGCAACAATGAATGCTACGCAGTCACCTCGGACTTCTCCCGTTCGAAAAGTGTGGCCCGTCCTTGAAAGCACAGAGGAGCCTGGCGCGAAAGGCTAATTCTGTTTACGAGAAAGAACAACCTCAGGAAGTTATCTTTGGCCAAGTTCTTCCCGCGATGATCTTCGTAGAGCCCAAACACTACTGGTCGATGTTCGATGTCACAGGTATCTATAAACTTAAAAGCGTTAAGTAATGAAGATAACGGAGCGCGTGCATACAGAAAACATCGCGATTGCCAGTTGCTCGAACTAGGTTTCTCTGTAGAGAAGGTTAAATACAGGGCCTACATATCCTGGACACGGAGCTCGTGTCTCTGATTGAGAGGGAAGAAGAAGCAAATTATAAAGGATGGCTGGACCTGGAGGTACGGCCACCACTTTTCTTCAGGCTACGGGCGATGGTACGTCGATGGTATCCCAAATTAGCGATACATTGCTAACGTGCGTCTAATCCAGCGGCAGTGAGCCTGCGTCGTACACTTGAAACTCGGTGAGCTGGAGGCGGTGTATGACCGGCTTTGTACTGGTCATCATGTAGGAACACGGTCGCCACGAAAAGCTCCTGGAATACAGAGTCATAGGATTCACTGTCTTTGGGCCCGGGAAAGCGATGTAGCGCGCGTGTGAGATCTAAGCAGTAAGTATTATTGCGCGCGCGTGATGTGTCTGCTACTCCAATGATATTTTGACTGATGCATTGGTAGAGGCGGTGCGTAGACCCTTGCATCTTGCGCTTGCGCCACCGGCAAACGCCGACGGTTACTTACCGGCCAAAGATCGGGCCGAATGTTTTGCCCGCACTTTTCACCTACCACCATGGCCGACCGGCGCCCAGAAACTGCAGACGCGCGCCCAAATAAACGCGCGCGCACAATCGGTATCAAGCCTTACACTCGCGATCCCCGACTCTGGCTTGAGGATGGAAATATCATCCTTGTAGTAGGCGACGCCCCGGGCTCGGAGAGATTGGGGTTTCGCGTCCACCACGGTATCCTGGCTTTGAACGCGGAGTTTTTCAACGATCTCGTCAATTTCGCGCAGCCGGGCGAGTCATGCACCGAGGATGGGGTGCAACTCTTGGAATTACAAGATAACGCATTCGCTCTTCGTGATTTTTTGTACGCGCTTTATATCAATGGGTACGTACCACTGGCACGCTCTAGTCCGTATAGCTTCATTGACTTGGCATATTTTACGCGCAGATTCTTCGTCCCGGCCCATACTGCGATGGACTTCAATACGTTAAGCAACATCCTGCAGATGGCGACCAAATATCTCTGCTCGCAACTCCGTATGCGCGTCGTAGAGCACCTCTGCGCTATATATCCCTCTACATCGAAGCGTCCCGAATCTCTTTCCATGGATCATGTCCTTATTCCTGCCAACAACAGCCGTAACCATCCTCTCATCGCCATAAACATGGCGCGCGAGAATAATCTCACTCTGGCGCCCTTCCTTCCCACAGCCTTCTACTTAGCGTCCCAACTTCCACCAACCGATTATTTCGCACTCACTCCAAAACTCTCCGAGGATGATCATCGTCGCCTCATATGCGGGAGAAGCGCTGTCATCGAGGCTGCTTTCAGCACTGCGTACTGCTGGCTCTCTCGCTGCTGGTTCGGGGATGGTCATTATTTCAATTGTCAATGGAGCCGAGCAGAAGTTATCCAGGAGATGTATAGTAAGGGAGCCAGTGCTGCCATGCTTTTCACAGAGAAAATGCCTCACATCCAATATGGCGAGAGGTTGGGCCATATCGAAATCGGGGAAAGCGATGTCGAGGAGAAGTGTATTTGTTCAGCGTGCTACTCGGAATGGAGAGAGCAGGATATATTATCCTTCAATGCCGTGTGGAATAAACTGCCGTCGTATTTCGAGCTTCCAGCCTGGACGCAGTAGTGAGTCGCACATTTGAATTCTCAGAACATCACGCTAATTATGTGATAGATGTGCGCGCCTTGTTTCCCTATCGTTATTCCACATGTAATTAACGTTCTGTTCGTATGTCCATCGCCGAGCTATGATTCGCATGTTCTGTCCTCGTTTACATACACGTTTAGAAGCTATACTACGTCTGATGCGCACCTATGGATTTAAACTACGCCTAACTCAACTATGCAGGGCTACAAACGACGCGATAGTACCGTTTGACGGCCACCCATAGAACTTTGGCGACCAGAACGGGATGTAGAGCATCGACCGGTACGCTGTTCAGCATCATTTGGCTGTGCCATAGCACGGACCCAGCTTCTTCGTCCTGGGAACTTGGTAAGTGAAAGAGACACGGCTCTACTTGTCAAGTTTTACCGTGAGAGAAAGCAGTTGCATGTGGCGGATGAGCCAACGATTAATGGAGCCGACTGCAAGAGTCTCCCCACTCGCAGGGATAGTTGTCGCCATTCCATAATCTACTCGAGGTGTTAGAGCTGTGGTGTGCTTAGAACAGACAATGCATACCCATAACCTTCGCGCTGTCCCTAACACAAGACGATTATTCGTCGGACTCGATGACGGCTAGAATGAACTCACCAAACCACCTTGATTTTCGGAGCTTGAGCCTTGAAAAAGCGACGCGAAAAGTTGTCTGGTATGACGGGGCCCTTGCTAACCGTCTGATCAATGGGAGGGACTTCATGGAGAAGAGAGTTCATCGTCAAAACTCCCAACAAGGCTTTCGGGCAACCTTGCCTTATGTAATTCAGTTTACGGCGCAGGTATTAAGAATGAGGAGGCTCACCCAAAGATAGGATTGAAACGACATACACTGTCACCAAGAGCGATCCAATTCGCGGGGAGATTGGACGTCTTCTCATAATGAGTCCAGAAAGACGGAGCTTGGGTTTAGATCAGACGCGATATTGGTGCCACAAGGACTCGAAGAACTTACGAACATGAACAGTGGCACACGTAATACTGTCCTCGACCTCGCTCATCATGTCGAGAAACTCCCAGAACCACGGAGGCAACGGCGTCGTTAGACGCATCGACTGAACATGCTCACGAATCCCCGACAGGTTGACAGGCAGATGTCCTGCACCCCATGCGCCGCAACACATGAACACTATCCGATACGTTAGCGTCGGAGGAAGGATCATTATTGGAAACGGTGCATACCGGAGTTAGCCTCTTGCTTGATACAGGAAAAGAAGTTCGGATCCTTAGTAGGATCTGAATGCAACACTAGAAGGCATCCTCCCAGGTTATCAAAGCCCCCGGGGATCGGGAGACGCTTCGCGAGGGAGGGGGTGACGACGAAGCGAATAGTCGAGTACGCCATCTTTGGGTCGAAAGTGACTTTAAGACGCTCCAAGGACATCTTGTCAGCGAATCCAGCGCGTTGCAGATGCTTGAATCCTGCTTGAGTAGGCCCAGTGCAGTCTAAAAGATCCATAAACATTGCGAGAGAATAACATGCTTGAAGAAGACGTACCAATGACTAAAGCAGCATCAATCACACAGACTCCTTCGTCCTTCGTCCGGATAGAAACCTGTCGGACGTAATCTGGACTAGAGGGATCCTTAGTGACTCCAATAACGGTACCGACGATCTGCTGAATATTAGGCAGAACGGTGGGGTCGAAGGTCAGGCGGCGGATCAGGGTCTCCAGCGCCTGGCGAGATGCATACAGCGTCTTGGGCAGTCTTCCAGAATACTCATCATAAGGAACTTTGGCATATCTACCCTGGAAACTGACAGAAAAGTCGGCAGCGCCGACACTAATTTCGAAGAGGTAAGCGTAAGAGGGGATGCCGTTTTCGGGGACGGTCAACGCACTTTATTGACGAGACTTGACATTCCTCATCAAGATTCGGAAAGAGACGTTTCAAGCCAGTGTACAAGAAGGCCATAGATGCTGCCAGTTAATCATCAGACACGGCGTCCTGACATTGAATCGACCTATGGACACACCATGCAGAGACTGATACTGAATTAGTCTCGACCGCGTTTGAGACTGGGTCCAGGAATTCACGATGGTGCCTTCAGCTGTCGACAGCCATTCCTCGGGTTCAACGATGACGACACGCTCGAAGTGGTCGTGACATGCTCGAGCCGTAAGAAGACCTGCGATGCTACGAACAGTGATTAGACACAGTACGATGACGAGTGGTTCCTTTGCTCACCTTCCACCGCAGACGACAGCGGTCCCGGGAAGCTTAGTCGTCCGTGCAACCCCCAGCGAAGGAAGGTCGTTCATGCCGGTCTGCACCGAGAGAAGGTAGCGGCGCAGAATCCGACCTGACGGTACAAGTACAGCATAGAGCAACACTGTGAACGCAACTGGGAGAACTAGTGAAGAAAACATGGGCGACGTTCGAGAAGGGCAGTGAAGAGGTTCGCTTCTTGGGGAGACTTTTAAAAGTAATGCGCTAGTGAAACGCTTACCTCTTGGATACACTAGATCCGCGGGAAGAGTGGGGATACACTTCTTCGTACACAGTCCATCGAGTAATGGAGCACCGGACGCCGAAGGGATGTTAAGACGCCGCTTCGCCTACACGTACGCATACACAAGCCCAGATACGATTCAATTCGAGGTAGTCTGTCAGAGAATCGTGGAAACGGCCTGAAAACTGCGCTAAATGAGAATTCATCATCTGTCAGAGAGCGAAGAAGCGGCGATCCTTGTTTTAATTAGAAATGGCTCGTCGGTCTCCACACAGATAGGAAGGTGGGTCGTCATCATTCCCTCTAGCACGATCAAGGACCAAGGCTAGATGAGCCTTGGTGGTGTGGAAGCACGAGATCATGACGCGTAGTACACGCAACTTGTTTGTATCTGTTACGTGTCATGTCCTATTTCCAGTTACGACTTGGGCTCTTGTTCACATTAGAGTCTCGCGAAGTGCGATGATATTTGGGAACGAGGAAACCAAGTGGCGGGTCGTAGCCTGAGGAGTGGAACGAAGCTTAAGGAGAGAACAAGATATCTGCAAAGTGGCACTGCGCTCTAGATCGGAGGACTACCTATTGACAGCTACAACAGTTGAACTATGAACGAATAACCGATACGAAACCGACACTTGGTCCCTCCTCGATTGCGACTAAGACAAAAAGGGAGAACTGCGGGATACAAGCGGGATACATGCGGAGATTCATGGACAACAGGAGAACTGGACCACACTCGCAGGAGTCCGAGAAGAAGAAGTCAGCGCCCATTCTTAACACGGGCTACTAGTCTGTGTGTCAGATACGAAAGTGGGGTCGTCATCATTCCAATTGAAGCAGAGTCCGGGCGCAAAGATGCAGTGACAATGTGGAAGAATGGAGACGAGTCGAGTTATGCAAACTGGACACTCAGGCTGTGTATGCAGGTGTATGGATGTATTGCTTCTAGGACAAGGTCTATTTCGTGGCTAGCGTCGTTCGTTACTACTCTGCGTTCAATCCAAGGGCTCCCAGCCTCATTGCTATCTCTTCAGCATCTCCATCTACAACTCGTGTTGGCAACTCGTCACAATAAGCTGTTACAAAATGTGCGTCCCCCTTGATGGCAGCGACAAGTTTCGCTAGAAACGCGTGGTGGGATTCCATTGTTAATCGACTCTTCACTTCCAAGAGCCGCATCCGAGGGCGATGTAGTAGATGTCGGGCTGGTGGAGTCACCTCGTACTTGCCGGTCAACGTCGAAGAGCGCATCGAGTATGCTTCCCAGCCAAAAGACCCATCTTCCGTACTAGACCTGGAAGCCGGCATAGACTTGGGCGCCGAGAGTGAGATTGATATGGGGCCATGGACTGAAACGGATATCGGGATGGGGTTCATTCTGGAATAACGAGGCTGTTAGGCATATTGAGGTGCCTTTGGAGGGTACGAACCGTGCCGAGAATGTTAATGCGGGACAGGCAGACGACTTGAGATTTGTGGGAAGTGGGGGAATTGTTGTGAAATGAAGGTCATTGTCGAGGCTTTTATAGAAGAGGAAACGGGTACACCGCGTGTCAGACGAATGTTCGTTCCTGAGTCTGTTGTGACCCACGACGGATTGGTGGGCCAGCAGTTGATGATCCGCAGCATGTACTCGGAGCGCAGAGATGGGCAAGATATGGAACGGGCGGAAGAATGACCGTGGGTGAGTATACATCTTCTTATCCCGAGTTTCGTGCGCCACACTCATTAGATATGCTCTAGCTCTGATCTTTGATTCTTTCCGCGCTTCTCATCGCGGCGGAAGCTGTGGGTAAACCCGACATTATGAAGGAGCTTCCTATCAGAGACACGCCAGGAGAAAAACTTAGACCTTGGCGAAACTACCGACAGCGCCAAGATGAAGAATCCAGCTATGTGCTGAGGGTTTCCAGCGTTAAGTAGCGCATAGTTTCCAGTATTACGCATCCTTCGACTTCAGAGAAAGACGGCGGATCATATGAACATGAGAGGGAGGCAAGTTGAACGACTGAGAAGCCGGCACATCGGCCCGGCTGCGATCACAAGAATGAAATGAAATTCAGGGGGATGATGTAAGCCATGTCGTTGCCAAGGCTGTGCGCAACGGAGACGGAAGCTAAATACGACTACCACGACCACCACATCATACTATTCCTGGGCGCGCGTCTGCCAAGTCCGGCCACGCCACACTGCGACTTTTAACGACTAGGACCGGTAAGTGCGACCAGGCCCTGAAGGAAACTGCAAGCAAATTGTGGCTGGAATTGCGCACCGGATACCTTGGAAAGCGGGAAGGAGACACGGAAAAACGTACGCTGTATCAACGGTACGTGCTCGCGGTCGTAGAACGGTGGTACTAGTATGCTCATAGAAGCGCGATCGAAAACAGACAGGCTCATATTATTATCATATCATATCTAGCCGGAGTGCATACTTCTTGTTGGTGCGTTATTCGTTCATGCTTTCCCCTCTCGCTAACTAACCGCCCCATTATTATCAGACATATCTACACCTACGCCCGCTGAACCCCGAACTTCTCCCAAATGAAGTTAAACATTCTCCCTCAACCGCCTTCGTTCGACAAGAAGAAACACTACGAGATCAACGAAGTCTTGGGCGAAGGCACATTCGGCAAGGTCGTGCGCGCCACCTGGCATGTCCCACCAGAGCAGGTTGTCGTTGCAGAACGTGGTGCGGCAGCAAATGGAGCCTCTTCCAACGTATGCTTGACTTATATCGCCTCTTACGTGCTCTCATCTTGATGCTAGAACACGCTGTCCCCTCCTCCAACGGCCACCTCCCTTAGCCGACCCTCAAGCAGGAATAGTAATCGCAGTAACTCAGCGGATAGTGGCGTGACCAAGGCGGTGGCGCTCAAGATGATACCGAAGAAGAAGGTTAAGGGAAACGAAGCGAGCGTCTGGGGCGAAATGGAGGTTCTCAAGGGCTTGGACCACGGAAATATTGTCAGTTCTCTGATCACAGTTTTGACATCGCTGACGCCGGCTTAGGTCAAATTTTACGAATGGTTCGAGTCCAGAAGCAAATATTATCTCTCCTTTGAGCTCGCGGTAGGCGGTGAGCTATTTGAGCGGATATTGAAGAAAGGTACGTGTTGCGCGTGCGTGCGTCAAATGACTCACTGTGTGTAGGAAAGTTCACGGAGCTGGACGCGGTATCTGTGGTCAAATCGATCTTGTCGGGTGTGCGTTACCTGCACGATCATGACATTGTTCATCGTGATCTCAAACCGGAGAATATCTTGTATCGGACGCGCGATGAGAACAGCGATGTCGTAATTGCTGATTTTGGAATGTGAGTGTCCCGACATCTACGCGTATCGCACTAACAGACCCACAGAGCAAAGCATCTGCACTCGCCAGATGAACAACTGCAGTCGCTAGCAGGCTCGTTTGGCTATGTCGCGCCAGAGGTGCTCACAAATCAAGGTTCGTCGCGCGCGTTTCGAAATTATCATCATTAACAGTGTTCAGGCCACGGCAAACCCGTCGACATTTGGAGCACAGGAATCATCACGTACGTCCTTCTATGCGGGTACTCGCCTTTCCGGAGCGAAGACATCAAGACTCTCATACGCGAGACGACTGTTGCCAAAATCGAATTTCATGACCGGTACTGGAAGAACGTGTCCGCCTCGGCCAAGGCGTTTATCACGGCGCTGTTGCACCCAGACCCGGTGTTACGGTTGACGGCGCAGCAGGCGCTCGAGCACGCGTGGTTGAAGGAAGAGGTCGATGGCGAGGTGGACGTGGGCGCCGGCCTGCGCGAGAACTTTGATCCCCGGCGACGCTGGCGCACTGCAATTCGCAGTGTGAGAGCGATTGGGCGGCTGGGGAGCGGCCTCGGCAAGCCGAAGGACGAGGAGGCGAAGAGTGGGACTGGGTGGGGGAGCGATAGCGACACAGACATTGGGGAGGCCGTGCAGGATTCGGTGGGGGAGGTGAAGGAAACGGAGAAGGAGAAGGATTCGGTGGTGGGGGTGAAGGAAAAGGAGAAGGAGAAGCAGCCGGATGCGGTGGAAGGACATGCCTTGCGACACCAGAGCTTGACGCCTGCACATCCTGCGCCGCATGTCCAGCCGAACAGTGCGCCGCATCCTGCGAAAGTTGTCGTTCAGGAGGAGGACGACCCGGTGATGCCGGGCTCGTTTTGTGAGAGCGGGGCTCAGCCGGGGGAGGGGATTATGGGAATGCTGAGGCGGATGGGCTTGGGACACCGGAGTTCCGAGTCTTCGTGATATTGTTTATGGACGTATACATACCAGCGTGCGATGTATTCTTACTTCTTCGATGAGCTACATATCTATTTCAAGAGGCATGTCGGTACATATATATAATATTCCTACAAGGACAAATACGAGTAGCTAGGGAGATAGTGCTTGCGAGGTGAAAATCATGTCTAGTGTGGCGCGGCGGGCGAAGAAAGCCGCCAAGGATACTCCCAAAGGACCCTATAGTCCATGTCGAAGTGGGGGAGGAAGCCAAAGAAGCCGCTCAGACTCATGACAAGACAACCATCTCCATACACACACGTTCATACCGTCAGGCCACGGTGATGATACGATGAAGTGCAGATTCAACAAGGATGACTAGAGGAAAGATTTACATCCGCCCCCGCCCCAACATGAGTCTATAAAGTCAACCACTTCAAGAGCACGCTGGAATTTCCGCCGTGTGTAGATTTGAGAAGAAATGAGTGTAGATATGTGGTAACCAAAACGTCCGCGCAGAGGAATCCATACTTCGTTGCGCTCTGCGGCCCCAAGTGCTCATGACTCGGAGACTCCCAGGCTTGCGTTCATGTACACCCTAAGCATGAATCACCCGGGAATTATCCTGCATGCATGACCAGACTCTGAGGGTGTGGGATGGTGTGGAAGGGAAAGCCACAGAAGGCTGCATTTCGGGCACTCTTTATGTGATTCTTGGTCCTTGCAGCCTTGGGGACTAAGAAGATTGGCCACTTACCCAGCCATTAAGAAATTATACAGGAACAATTTACTGTCGTATTTCGACCGTAGGTTCACGTCACGGGTCACGAGCCCGAAAAATGAACCTCTTACATAAGCAGGTCACTAGTTTTTTTTGGCTGTGAACCTGCCCCAAATTGGTCACAAATCGGACTTTTGCTCTCAAATTGAGCTTAGCAGCAATTTTTATATGATTTTTCTCCCTTTTAGTATATTTTATGTCTAAAATAGCATATTTTTCTCTAATTATACAGAGATTCAGCCTAAAACCTATGAAATAACCCTGTAATTGAAAAATTTAGTGAACTTATTTTCAGTGGGTCACAGTGGTGTATCCGCTGTGAACATCCCACCAAACAAGTTCACGAGGTCACAGGTCACACCCTGTGAACCTACGGTCGAAATACTACAGTAATGCCCCAAGATACATGTAAAAGTATTGTATGTACTTAAAGGTGTCGGACTTTGAATGTTCGGCCCGCCCTCCGCTTGCTTCCTTTTAAACCAACCACCATTCGACCTCCAAGGCACCATCCATAAGTCGCCTCAGATACCGTGCTTTGAAATGCTCTCCTTCTCAAATGATAAGGAAACCCTTGGTCCCCTGGAAACCTCAGCTGTGTACCCTCATTGTCCCGATGACGAAGTGCGCGAGTATGCGCGGCCGTTTGTTTCAGTCCAACATTCTCTGACTCAGGATAGGTTTCTATATGGCGTCCGACGCGAGAAAAGAACTTTGCCGTATATTGGGACAAGCCACACATTTGGAAATAGGATCTGGGTTGGCGACAATTCAACGCAGTCGGCCCTTAGCCAATCCGTCGACAAGATATTCAAGTGCTCTTGGCCCGAGGTTCTTCGGAAGGATGTACGTCTTCATCTGTTGTTCCCCCCTTCTCTCATCTGTATCAACTGCAAGGACTTGCTGAGTCTCGACCTGCC
>JADNRX010001351.1:0-10768 GCA_015501595.1 Hymenopellis radicata
ATGGAGAAACCAAGGCGGATTTCCGGTTAATGCGCGCACTTGCAAACACCTCAAGGAGCTCCTCGGCGATTCCTACGAGATCGCGCGTCTCAAGCTCAAGAACCCTGACGGACCCGCACCCACCTCGTCCAAGGCCAAGTCGAAGCCGGCTAGCAAATCCAAGCCCGCTAGCAAGACTGCTAAGCCGGCGAGCAAAGCCAGCAAGCCAGCCAGCAAGGGCGCGAGGACTCCCAGCAAGAGAAAGCGCGGTCAGGACGATGACGACGAAGATGACGACGAAGAGGACGAGGACGAGGACGGACAACCGGCCAAAAAGACGCGTACACAGCCTGCGAGAAAGAAGAAGAGCGACGACGATGATGACTCGGGGCCCACAGCGTACAAGGCTGCTCCTGAACTGCTCTTAGCCAACAAATGGGATATCGAGAAGGGTCCCGATCCGACAGGGTGGCTTATTTCCGAGAAGTTGGATGGCGTTCGGTATGCGGGCTCTTCATATCAAGTGTTTCTCCTAATTCGTGCTCAGGACCTATTACGACGGCAAGCAAATGTACAGTCGCCTCGGAAATCCCTTCACGCCTCCCAAATGGTTCCTCGACAGTATGTATCGCCACCGCCTATCTAAAACAATTTGTTGAACCCCCACCTAGAACTGCCAAGGACGTGACGCTCGATGGCGAGCTCTTCAGCGGACGAGGAAAATTCCAGGATACTATATCCATCGTCAAGACCGTGAACTCGCCGCACTGGAAGGATATCACGTTCCAGGTATTCGACATTCCCTCCAAGGGCGACGAGCCGTTCGAGAAGCGGATTAAACACCTGGAGCGATTGTTTGGCGAGAAAGGCACGCATGCGTCTGATAAAGTCGAGGTAGTCGAGCACATCGCCGCCAAAAGCCGGGAGCATGTTCTCGAGGAGCTCAAGAAGGTGGAGACTCTCGGTGGCGAAGGCTTGATGCTCCGCAAGCCTGGCTCACGATACGAAGGACGTCGATCTGCCACTCTGCTCAAAGTCAAGGTTTGTGCTCGTCTATTACTGGGTTTATTTTTAATCCTCACGGTGGTCATAGACATTCTACGACGCCGAGGCCATCGTGACTGGACATAACGAAGGCCACGGTCGCAACGTCGGCGTCTGTGGGGCGCTTCTATGCAAAATGGAGTCTGGAAAGGCATTCAAGGTCGGCTCGGGCTTGAACGACAAGCAGCGCAAGAACCCGCCCAAGGTTGGGACCATTATCACGTATCGGTTCCAGGAGCTTACGCGCGACGGGGTGCCGCGGTTCCCCACGTTCGTCGGAGAAGCCGTGGACAAGGACGAGCCCAAGGATGCAGAGGTACCCGAGCATAGGAAGCCTGGGGCGAAGCCTGATGCGGACGATGAATGAACGACATTTTCTTTACTCATACTCGACTTCTGTATATACCACTGGACAGTACAGTACCTTTGCCTGGACATCTCTTATACCGTATGATATCAATCAGATCCATTTCTCCTCTATGTTGGGTGGGATTGTGGCGACGGGCTGATACACTCGGTCTAACGTTTACAAGATTTCTTTGGAAAACATAGCATGCTAGGCCTCGGCCAGTTTGGAAAACAAGGCGCTGTAGTTGAGTCCGCCTCGGCCACAAATTTCATAAGAAGCCCGAGTTGATTATTGTCACAGGAGCACTTGCCCACCATGAGAACCCCGAGCAATCCGATGGAGAAATTTCCCCTACGCCACACGCAATTAACACTGACGCGAGCATGTGTATTCTTGCCCACCTGTTCAGTGGGAAAATCTCAGCGGAAGCGACACATCAACAACGGACACGGATACATTGACCATTGGATGGGAACCACGCATTCCTTGCTACATGGGTAGGCACCATCAGACCAAAATATCGTTGCTACGCCACACGAAGTAGGACTTCAGCGATGACGAACAAACCGTAATGATCATTCCCTGGTCACCAAACGCCACATCAAAGCATTTCCATTTGGACTGCAAAGAACGGGGCTAAGGTCAGAGCCCTAAAGTCTTAGAAACAGCGACATATCTCAAAACGCAGTTTCATTTGACTTTAACAAATCCGTTGAGCAATTACGGTTCAATACACATCGCTTCACATATCTATCTGTGGCTACTATCACTACTAGGGGTTTAAAAGACCGCAACGCTCTCCCAATTGAACCTGCGACCAACAAACAAACATCATTAGACATTAGTTCCACTTCATCAAACAAAGTTCACTTACCCGACAGGCGCGTTTGAACATCCAGAGCCGCCACCAAGCACCGATTGCGCGCCATTAGTGCAAGCATCGTGCTGCCCGCCGGATTCGAAGAACTGGATTTGACTGGGGACACCAGAATAACCGATTGACTTGACCGACGCGCCGCCGAGAGTGAGACATTCGTTGGACGATGCGCCGCTGCTGAAGACGAGGGAGCCGGTGCAGTCGGCCCCGGCGAAGCCGTTGATTTGGGCCGACATCGCCAGAGAGGCGGAGGCGAGGAGAACGAAGACGTTGAATTGCATGATGTAGCTTCTAAATGACCGAAAAAAAGTGGGGTGAGTTGAAAAAGGTGGGTGCAGGGGAGGATTGGAGAGGAGAGCTGACCTGGTTGAAGGTGCAAGAGGAGCTGAGTGAAAACCCTCGAGAAGGACGGGTATTTGTATGTTTCCTGTGCCAAATTGTCGTAACGAATACGTTGTCATCGCACGCATATTGGAATGTGAGGATCATCAGCTCAGTAGGGAGGGGGTTCGTGGGTACAGACGCGCCTACGCTTGAAGGCGTCTGGATACGGTGTTCAAGGCCGCATGAGGATGTCGTCGCTGGGTATCATGAGTACATCCTCAATGTCAACAAGCATTGCGGAAGACTTACCGAGCAACGCCGTCGTTGTTCGAACCGAGGAAAAGTCAAGTCCGACGTCGACACTCGCCAAAATACAACTTCTAAGAACAAAAGGTCAACTGGGTAAGAATAGACTTAAATTTGAAAAGCCCACCATGGCGTGACGAGAGCGCGCTGGTCCTCCACGTCGTTTGAGACGGTTCACAACAATAAATACCCGCCATCCATATGCTCCACCCGCCGCCTTGAAGTTGAGGATCATCCCGACCTCCCGCCCCCCACTCGCGCCACGTCTTGCGGGTTCGGCACATGTCGTAGGACCCCGACGATTGCTTCTCCTCCATGGTACAGCCTTTAGATTCCTCCGACTCCAGTCGTCATACGCCCTCCCACTCTCATCTAACGGATAAGATCAGCTTATGAAGGAATTGGGCAAATTTAACAGTCTCACCTTCGCATGACAACACAGTCAGCGATGTCCCCTCTGGGTAAAGACGGTCCTTCAGTCGTCAGCCCTCGACGCGTCCTCTGCGTCGGGGTTCACAATCCGGACGTCGCGCGCTACATCGTAACGTCAGGCGATCCCCAGTCATACGCAGCAAGTCCAGTGGCAGATAGAAACGATGTAGCTGGCCCATCATGAGAAGTACCGTCGTTGTTGATTCCTGAAGGGATTCAAAGACTGGATAATGTCATTAGTACAAGGGAGTTCACGTCAACTTTGACCAAAGACCAACCATAAAAGAGACGCCGTCCATACTCCGTACAAGGCGTCAATGGGATCAAGGCCATGCAATCGTGAAGCGGCTATAGCGCTCGCAGGTTGTCCTTGAAACGCGGTCCCAAGACGTATCCTTCGGGATGTGGCGGCGGTCTTGGTCAAGACGGCCGTTCGGGGTAGTAATATGTCGGCCTCCAGTATCGGGAGCAGCCTTGTCATCGCCGCCTTCCCACCGGCACGAAGCCAAATGGGACAAGGACGCGTCGCGAAGACAACGTCCCGAACGTCGGCCAGCGACAAACAAGGCATCCCGCAGTCCGAAGTTCTGTCATAAACATCAGCAAAGCCTGAGCAAAGAATCAACGTGGTATACTTACAATGTAAGACCGAATATCCACGTTCGTCGGCGCTGGTTCAGACGAGCGCGCCAGAATAAGTCGTCGTCGGGGGGTTCGTGTCCATGGCGATAATGGTGTGAATCTAGAACGACGTTAAAGAATGGGGGAGTAGAAAGAGCACAAGAGAACGAACCTTCCAAGCTCAAAACAAGTTCCCGACAGCCTGCTCGACATCTGGTAAAAGGATGGGGGGTGAGTAGGGATTATAACGGTCCAGAAGGCGACGAACCAAGGAGGAAATAGCAGGCGGAAATAATCAAGGAAGCCGGGCGCGACAATGTCGTCCACATCGCGCTGGACAGCGTACACAAAAAATCTGAAAAATGTTGTCAGCGGGCTAATTGACGACGACAACAAACAAACAGACATACTAGAGCGTGATAGGGCGACAGAAAAGGCGCTGAGGGAGGACCGCAGTGAGCGAGGAAATCAACGATGATGGTGGGAAGAAGGAAACGGACCTGTCACCATCACGATGTCGGTCACGTTATAAATGTGTCGGGAACGCGCTGGCGAGAGCGGCGACGACGACACAGAGGGACACAATAGTAGAAGGAAACTAGGAGATGATGAGGTAGAGTACGGCCATGTAGACCCAAGTAAGACTAGTGGGGGAGGAGGGAAGAATGGGAGAGAGGGAATGATGGGCTCTAACCAAATCCCATCGCCTTTTATCCAGGTTTCCCGCCCCCAAAGGTCCATCAGAGACGAAAATACATCCGGGTAGTCAACCGCAAACCGTGCGCGACCGTCGGACAACAGGAAGTCTTTCCAATATTCGGGCGCATTCTGCCCCGCCACACAATCTCGCTTGTTGTCGATTTGCCGCCCTGTACAAAAGACAGCGAAGCGGATATGAACACAGTAAGTGTAATAACTGAACTTTGAGATAGTCAGACCTCAAGACACGTAGTGAACCGAAGCAAATGAAACTTACCTCCTCCTCCAGAATGCACTATTGCGACTTTCCCGTCCTCGAGTCAAGCTTCCAGGAGCCAAACCACCGGAATTAGGTGAAAGGTCTACCCCTGAGAATCTGATGGGAGTCATACTGGAGCGCCTGGGCACGGAGCTAATGAAAACTTACAGATTGGACTTTTCACCCGGATGGGCGCAACGCTTCGCGTTGCCAATTAAACCCTTTCGAGAACGGAGCAAGACATCCGGTGACGTTCTGATATCATGTCATATCAGTAAGCACAAAATCACGGCCGTTGAAACACGGAAAAGGTACGAACCTTTTCAGCATACGAGTGACACAGCGCGAATCGCGTGTTAACGTTGAATTGATGTCCTGCAGAAATGAGTAAATAGTCGCAGATAGTGTATTCAGGGTATATACACCTAATACAGTTGTCAGACTTAATAACAGAGAGCGGGAAACGAGTTTTAGCCAAAGTTTTCGCAGGGACGGAGGAGGAAGACGACCACTGGCGTCATTTCCCCGCATCCGAGGTCGACTAGATAAGATCATTGATGCCCCAGAGACGTCATAGGGTTCCGGAAATCCTCGTGCTATCGATGTGCAGGGTCCTAGACGCCTCCCAGAGCGTCTGACGCGAAAAGTCGGCTTCAGGACGTGTTCTCAGGCTCAGCGACCATCGGAATGTGCCTTACGTGAGTCAAACAGCAATCTCCAGGTAAAGTCAAGGTCGCCAGATGCCAGAGAGAGTGGGAGGACACGACGGCGCGTTGGTGTAAGCGCCTTGGACTCGGACATGTGGTGGTTCGAGTTCAAGGGATCTCGATCACTTGGGGATACCAGCTCCGTATAGCCACATTCAATCATGATGTTTTGCCGCTTACTCCGAGCAGATTGGACGCCTGGAACGTTTGTAGGACTTGCGTTACCCGCTCACAAAGCAGAGCGAACCCCCATTGGAGAATGCTTGAAATCAACTTGGCGAGCCGACGGACATCAACTCCAGGGTGTATTCTATGACTCACGAAAGTTTTTACGGCCGTCTGATGGCGTCGTCTAAAGAAGTTTTCATGGGACGTTTCGGGGATACTTACTTCTCCGTAAGAGTCAGGAGGTCGAGTATCTTCATGTGTGTCTTTTGCCCGACTTTGGGTGATTCTCATGTTATAGTAGTATCTTGTCCTAGACACTAGGAGGTATTTTGACGGTGGTAGAGAGCCTCAACGACGTTGAATTCTCGATATACACTTTTGCCGATTATGCTACGTATCATCTTCTAAGTCTACGGTAAGTAATTTGACTACATACTGTTCATTCTCAGGCAATTAGAGATTTAAGGAGTTTATATTTCATTAGAACGTAGGTAGGACAGGCGATCTAGAAGACTACGTGCTCTAAATGGAAAGTCTACGGTCATACCTGGTCCCAAGTCTCCCTCGTCGCATTCATCATTCCTGCCGGCTCATTATTATTAACAGAGCGAAACGCTACAGGCGGCCATGAAGCGCCCTGACAACCTAGTACAAATGAATTGGCTCCGGGGAATGATCACAACAATGTTGGATGTACGTACCTCATTACATCCGAAATGGACGATGGACGGTCCTGAGATTCTCCTGGTTCGCTGACAGCGGGAGAAACGAGTACTGCCTTCGTTGTATATCGCCTGGTTGATATGACCACGTCGCCGAGTTTACACGAGACTGCGCTTGAGGTGTGGCGTTGATTATTCGAAAGGCATCGTGGTCACCGCAGTGAGAAGCTCGCAGCGCCGGAAGCGCCGCTGCTCCTGCGATAAAATCGATATTGAAGTAGGTCCTGGCCGAATGATTTAGCGACATGATCAAAAAGAGGAAGGTCACCCACAAAAGTTCCGTCACCAGCTCATCCTAATGTGGGCACAAAGCCGAGGTCCGCCAGATCCAAATCGGCATCAGCGCGTATAGTTACCCGAAGGCTGTCCAAGTGAGGGATTGGTCCGTGTTCGGCTTGGAAAGGCGGCTCGAGCAGGTCGAAGGGGAATGCGGGCTTCACTTCAGAGTGAATGAGGGAGATATCGAAAGGAGACGGTAAAAGGAGACGGTACGTACCGGCGGCGACGAAGGGTTCGCGTATAAGGCGGGCAACATTGAGGTTGTCGAACTGTGGCGTTGATTTTCAGAACGAGATCATGATCCTAGCAGTGAGTAGCTCGCAGCGCGAGCGCAGCGGTGGGAGCGCCGCTGCTCACTGCTGAAAGCATAATATTTAAGCAGGAATTAGGGCGAGAATACAGGAAGACCAATATAGCGTACCTCCACAAGTTCACGGCTGAAACGTCCCAATCCGTGCATAAACCCGAGTTCCGCAAGATCCAGATCGCCATTGACGGCGGTAATCATCCGTGGGTCGGGTCAAAGTCATAGTGTGACGATGAGTCTGATGGCGACGAGTCAGAATTCAACGAGAAAGTCGTACCAAATCCGCGCACCTTTTCTGCAGAAAAAAGCCCGGCCGGCGAGGCCAGTAGACGCTGTAGTAGTGCCGATTCCGTTCAGTCATGGGCCGTGGTATTCGCTCTTCGTGTCGTGACCGTTTAAGTTTGCGTGGCGGCGAAGCCGCCTCGCGCCACCTAAGGGAAAGTCGTTAGGTCAAAGTAGCGCGGACTACAGGCCGAAACGTACCGCGGTTGATCCCAGATCTGGTGGAATCCTGATCAAGACGGGTCAGTAATTGAAGATCAAAACGAACCAAAACACGTACCATTTACCCAGACCCAAAAGCCGGTCCGACGAGGACATCCCCAGCCGTCTCAGTTTCAACACTCCGTTTCCATGGCAACGGTGTCGTCTTCCTTGGTTCAAAATGCCCGTAGAGGCGGTGGCGAAGCCACCGCGCATGGCGCATTCGCACTCTGTTCTCCAATCGGCACGGAGGACCAAGGTCGTCGGGAAATCAGAACGCGCGCTATTCTGAGCAGATGAACGATAATCTATAGCAGCGAATAAGCGTCAAAATGCTGTAAAGAAAGGAAGAAAAACGCACTTTCCCCCCCGGAATCCAAGCCTGGCCGGCGAGGCCGTCCACGCTGTTCTCATCTCCACCGCTTCGTTCTTCGCATTCAGCCCTCCAGATGTAGTTAATTCGTTTATACCACAGGCGCCGCAGGCGCCGACGAGTCGAGTCTGAATAGAAACAGATTTGTGATAGAAGTGCGCTGCATTCACAATCAGCTCAGATATTCATGTCGCGGGGAAATCAAAACTCACAAGCTTCAGGCACGTTCGAGACCGTTATCTAACATTAAATGAGCATCAAATCCGTGAAAAAAACACGTTGAAAGACGTACTTTTTCCCAAAATCCATGCCTCGCCGGCGAGGCGAGGCCGTCCACGGTGCCTTTGGTTCCGTTCTTCGCGTTTTGAACTTCAAAATGAGCCGAATTCTCCATTCTGGGGGCGCCGAAGGTGCCGACGCGTCGCTGATGTGAGGAATCTGATCTCCAGGATGAAGGTGATGGAGGTCAGAAGGAAAGTGTCAACTTGCCGGATTGGGATGATCGACGTTCTTGGTTCCGTCCCATCATGTCGCGTCAGTGTCGCTCCGGCGTCTCATGGATTCGACCCTTCTATGGTTGGAGATTCTGTTCCTGCTGCCCCTGATAGTGTTCTATGGGTCCAGTCTTCGTCAGTCTTTGTCGAATTGCCTGCAAGACAACCACGCACCTCTGGATACCCACTGTCCGAATACTTCTCGTTGCTTTCTGCTTCCCGAGAAATCTGACTACGGTTCTGGACGAGTTGAACGACCTGCGCTGGGTGTATTGTGCTGATGTGACGGTCGTGTCCTTGTTCGACCTGACACAGCGTCTACAAGAAAGCTCAGCGCTTCACGCAGACTAGGAGATGTATACCCACCTTCTGGTCACCACGTATCGCGTTCTCGACTTCTAAATCGTCTTGAACGAGTTCTCGCCGCTGGTACAATCTAGTGCAGGTGCATCAGCACAGATACGCCATAGAGATGACTTGTGCTTACCATGCCCGTGCTATTCCTGGTCTCCGTAGCAGTTGACGACTGTACGAGGTGTCTGAAATGAACTTTACGAAGGAGACGACATGCTTACCAGTTTCGAGTCGAGGTGATCTTCTCCATGTTGCGCGGACAATACTGACGACACTCCACGCGCTGAGAGAATAGCTTTTAAGCAGGCGAGCGGCGTGAGACTGGGAGCGATGTTACCGCAGAATTTACGGATTTCAAGCGTCGACGCTGTGCGCGGAGGTGACGGTAAGAGGGAAAGGAAGAATGGGGACTACAATCTGACGTTCGTCCACAGAACGAATTCAGGTCCCCGCCGGATGAATCTTCCCGTGTGTAAGATGCGTTCGGGCGTCCGATCGTTGGCTTGGTTTCCGCGTCTTGAAGTTGTCCCGTGGCATCGTCTTGTGAAGGTAATTTCCCGCAAGTATTCATATTCGCTTGGACTCAGTGCAGTCGTATAAACGCGCAAGTTCAAGTGTTCAGACAGTGTATATGCTATGTAGAACAGAGGTATGTGCCATCATTCTTCAATATTCCTCACATCAGTGACCAATATTACCCTGCAGCATCATTCTCCAGATTACGAATGGCGGCTAATGGCTCGGTCTTGTTTTCGAAATAGAGAGCTGTACATGCTTTGTACTACCATGATATCTATATGTATCGAATGCTGCTCTTCAAGTGCGTCGACTGACACGAGAGGGACGTGATTTCATGCAGAGCAAAACTTTGGCCACACCACCTCCTTTTGATGCGACGGCGCGTCTGTACTGCGCATGAGTCAGTGGCTTAGTGATTTCGGGTCCAGACGCCGGCCCACCATATCACACTCCAATTGCGAGAGCTATAAAGACCTCGAGAATTCGTTTTGATTTCCATCACCCATCTTTCCTCCTTGCCGTTATGCTGTCGTGATGCTCGACCGATGTTCTCTTCACTGTCTTCTCTTCACGCCCAGTTCTCTCTCGACTTTGATGTTCAAGTGAGTGTCTGGTGCATTTTACCGCCATCATTGTCTGACTTGTTCGTGTAGGGATCTTGTTTTCCGTTGACTGTAGGTTCTCGCTGACGTCTAGATGTCTGACTCGTGACCGATTCTGTCTCGATTCGCAGCTTGAGTGCTACGAATTCGACGGCAGCACGGTGTGTAACAGTGAATCGCATAAAATTCACTTATTCAACCTTTTAGGTGTCCGTGTGTGCTGGGGCAAACACCACAGCTTCGGCTGCCAAGACGGGGACTGTGCGAGCCAGATTTTGGGATGGTGGGGGTCGTTTTGCCTCCACCCGAACCGATCTTGCGCGCAGTTGGTATTTAGCCTGGTATCCTGCCCGCCCTCCCTGGAGCAGCGTAATCAGCACCCGAGACTCTTTTTTTTTTTAATTCTAGCTGTGAGAGATCTAATGCTGCACTCACCAGCCCCATGCCTGGGTAACGGACCTCTTCCGGTTTGATCTCGGCCGAGAAGACCAGCTCGACTTAGCAGGGCACTATGCTCGTACTTGCGATTTATTGAGATTAGCTTGTAATTACTATATTAGGACTACTCTGCTACAAAATATATTGCACACGTCTGAATTGAACCCGCAACCCGAACTTTGAGAGCATGACGCCTCGTCAGCACGACCAAGAGGACACCCACAACACGACCAAGAGGACACCACACCCGAAGAAGGCCAACCCACGAAGAGCCCACGAACGAGTATGCACAGCCACACGAAGCATCCAACCTACAAGGAGATGACCCGCCCACGAAGACGACACGGAAGATGACACTCCACGAAGACGGGACCACCCTCTCCTTTGCCCTGTACGCCTCTTCCTCTCCGACTGGGACTGATTGCAATAGGC